>JAOEHI010037238.1:0-22858 GCA_025447815.1 Percopsis transmontana | reverse complement strand
ATTTATTCAAAATAAGGCTATGTCACATATGCAAAATCATATAACATTGATTAAGTAAGCTAATATAATCCTTCAGTCGTCTGCTAAATGACCTAATTCTAATAGGCTATATATTAAGTTGTTGAATAGAAATAATATAATCACTTCAATATATGAAGTGACTAGGACCTACTTACTTTACTGTCAATGTGATAGAAGGATCGATAGGAAGTGGGCATGTCATTGATTGTACCTTCATATGAAAAATATGACTGCCATCTAGTGGTTGTCGGGTAATCCACCCTGTTGAATTCTACAATCGTACATTTTTACTTTTGTTTTACCTTTTTCTTCACAGCGATTGTAAATGGACTAATAAATATGCTTATATTAAAAACAAATAATTGTAAGCCACAAAAGTATAGTAGCCTGCATATTGTTTGTAATAAGACGAAAGAAAGGTTATGTTGTTTTTTAATAAAAGTAGCCTATCCTTCTTATATGTAATAATTATAAGACAAATATTCATTTTTTTTATAAAATAGCACCTCGTGAGAATAAGTGTTCAAACGGAAATGGGAAATCATATAAGAACACTTTTTTTTATTTAATAAACCCTAGAAAAAGCCCCGAATTTATCTGTAAGCGTTTGCATCATCAAAGCAGCCGTCAGACCGGATATAGCCTACATAAGAACTTTGGCAGACAACCAACAATAAATAAAAACTTGTAGGCCTATGCATTTTATTGAATATTTGTGTATCTGTCCTTGGTTATTTGTTGTTCCATTTTCATACTACCGTATGTAGGCTACTGTGTTTGTTATTATGTTATGTGTTTTGCATGTTACTTACATAATTTTTGAGTTAAAAAAGTAGCCAAATAGAATAGGGCCTACATTTTCACTTCAGATGTGGATTACGTTATTCACACCACTAGGCTATATAGGCGTCGCGTGACTGGGCAGATGAGTGACGCGCTCTTGAATAACTTTTTGGGAAGTTCACCTTGTGAAACATTGTGGTTGTAGTCTACCTGGTTGTACCGATCCCGACAAGGCGATCCAAGCAAATCATATTAAATTGGAGAAATACACAGAGGTAGGAAAATTTATTATTTTGTAGGCTATAGCCTACAAAAAGAGGGCGTAAAACAAATACAAACATTGTTGTTTTCTAACTTTTGCCGGTGTTTGTTTCGTAAAACGTTGTTTCGTCTTCATACTTTCGGTATAGGACTACCAGAATACTCTATTGGTTGTTTCACTAGATGCTGTGTTTCTCAACTGGTGGGTCCCGACCCAAAAGTGGGTCGCGAGCTGGTGTGGGGTGACGTTTGCTTCGGCTCCGTCAAAAAGTCTATTGATTTAAAAAAAAAAAATTACATACTGAACTTCCTATGGTGAGCTTTTATTTTGAAAAGTGCATAGGTTTTTTGAATAGTGTATGTAGACTTGCCCAGTCATACTGCCTCTGCCCAAATGAGGACTTAACCAATTTTCCCTATGAGAAAAATGAATGGCGTTTGTCAAATCTTAAATAACAGCCATACCAATCATCGCACTGTGAAAAGCTGTATAAATAAAAATTATTTGTCTCTTTTGCATTAAAGGAAATCATGGTAGGTGATATTGAAAAAGGAAAAAAGACTTTTGTGCAGAAGTGTGCCCAGTGCCATACTGTGGAAAATGGTGGAAAGCACAAGGTCGGGCCAAACCTCTGGGGTCTGTTTGGACGCAAGACAGGCCAGGCAGAGGGATATTCTTACACAGATGCTAACAAAAGCAAAGGTAAATAAAAATGTAATATTAGTACTTGAATTAATGCTGTTTTGCTTTTCATCATCACCCTAAAGCCCAACTTCTCCTTTGTTACAGGTATTGTCTGGGAAGAGGACAAACTCATGGTGTATTTGGAAAACCCAAAGATATTCATTCCAGGCACAAAGATGATCTTTGCTGGCATTAAGAAGAAGAACGAGCGAGCTGATCTCATTGCATATCTGAAGTCTGCAACTTCATAAAGAAACATATGCACCCTATTTGTGTATTCTTGATAAACTGTTCACTGAATGAGAACCACATCCATCTTGTTTTTTAATTGTTATATTATAAATGCCAAACATCAAGGCAGAGGATTGGCAGTTTTCATAAAACTAAAAATGCAGCCACTCACAGTGGTATTAGCATAGTTGCCATATTTGTCACACCTGTACCTGTTTCTTTTTCATGTTCTTTGTTCTGCTGGATTAAGCGTAATTCCCTGTTTTTTTCAGGTATACATAGATTTTCAATATAATAGATTATTGCACCAGAATGTAGTGACAGCTTTGTCTTATTTGCAAATGTAATGTGGCATCTAGGTTATTTTTCCCTCAATGGTTAAAGTTTTTGTCCTGTCTTAATTCGTCTTCATTCAGTAGCAAATGATCTACTTTGAATATTCTCCCTCTCTTCCAGATTTATGTCTCACATGAGTGAGTCTATTTATAAATACCTTTTCTATATGTTTAAGTAAATAAATTACACTACAGCTCTAATGTTAGTTTGACTATGTGCTTGACTATTAGCACATTCAGTATGAGATAAGTGAATCCATCAGAGCTTTTTTAATAGACTGGATATACTAATGCCTTATGTTACTGTTAACATTTGTAAAATTAGACTGAATCTGAAATATTTGTCTCTGGATTCAGTCAAATTCCGTCAAACTCGAGATGAGTAGGCCTACTGTAGGACTTCATAACTTCTGGAGTCAAGCTGAATGCTAGAAAACTGATACACGGGTACTGTATGTAATACCAATCAGTTTTCCTGTTCCCCGTGACCTACATCCTATTTTAAAGGATGTAGGTCATGTGAAAGAAACAATTTAACATATTTCTTTCTTTTAGCTTTAAACTAAATTCAGGCCTATAGTTTACTGTTTGATTTATTGTAGCTCGTTGCGAATTTCAAGAAAACGGAAGCGGCAATTTTCTTGACTTTCTTGATAGGTTGGCCTGTATTTTGTGTATGAAGAAACGTGATGGATAACCTAATTAATTAGAAGAAGTGGAGTATAGTACCCTCTAGTGTACGAAACTCACAACGGCATACACATCTAAATACATTTCAGTTTGCTATAGACCTATTATAGAAGAATTTCATTTTACAAGCTCAATTATCCACCAATAATAATTGTTTGTTCTACAAATTACACTTACTTTAGTTGGCTTTGAGTATGAGCAATTGCTTATAGGCCTATTTCTTTTCAATAATAATTTTATTTATTTGTCTTACTAAGAATAGCAAGGTGTATGTATGACAATACCTCTCACAGTGAAAGATCTCAACATGTCATCATCAAGCTTGGATACTGACTTTACTGTAAATAGACTAATGTTATGTCCCAAATATTCACAAGAAAAACATCAATTCACATTGCAGCTTAGGCTACCAATTGCTCAACGAGACTTAAATCCAAAATCTATAGACAATAAGCTATAGGCAAATAACACAAACTTAATAATAATCAAAACAATGATACGCTTTTTTATATATTAGGATTGTGTGTACCAGTCGATGGAGTGCAAATTGTTGAAGTAGCAAAACAGAAGATTGACTCAGGGAAAAAAAAATACTGCGCTCTTGTGTGACGAGGCGAACGTCAACGGGATCGAACCAACCATAGCCAACGTCATTTGCACAAAAGAAGATCCGCACGACGGTGATGCTCGGCACTTGCTCTCTATATATTGGTCAATGCATATGAAACGTGAGTCTATATATGGCACCAGATTAACTCGCTAAATATGCTTTTATTTTGTGAATTACGCCAAGAGAGATGTTTTGGGGAATATGTTGGCGCGCAAGGGAGTTCTCTCACAAATGAATGAAACCTGGAAATGTAGCCTGGGTTCCCGCAGAGTTTCGCTCGGAATGCATCAGTGGAAGTTGTGGTGTCAACGGATTCTTTACTTCGACCTTAAATAAATCATTATAGATGATATTTTTTTGTGTAACTTTATGGATTTGGTTCACTGAGGACCACCAGAAGAACAGACATGGCCGTGTCAAATATGGTATTCTCTGATGTGGAAAGTTTTCTAGACACGCATCCCGAGTTGTTTGAGGATTATCTGAACAGAAAGGGAAAACATAGCATGGTAGAAAAATGGCTCAAGAATCACCAGGCAAGTAAAACTGCAACAGCTGCCCCTGCAGAGCCGGAGAAGGCAGTCGCGTGTAAAGACAGCTGGGCGAGCAAAGGCGGTGGTCTCCAGAGGCGAGCCTCACAGAAGGAACTCCGCAAAACTTTCGCCAGGTCAAAGGCTATCAATGCAAACAGGACATACGACGAGCACGTCAATTCCAGAGCTCAAGAGCCGTTAACAAGTATGAGAAGACGAGCTCTGCTGAGGAAAGCCAGTTCTCTGCCTCCAACCACTGCCCATATCTTAAGCGCACTCCTCGAGTCTCGAGTGAACATTCCCCAGTATCCATCAACAGCTATTGATTTTAAATATTACCTCAAAGAGCATAACGAAAGAGAGTTTTTCCTGGAATTAGTCAAAGACATTTCTAACGACTTGGATCTAACCAGTCTCAGTTACAAAATCCTGGTGTTTGTTTGTATTATGGTCGATGCAGACCGTTGCTCGCTTTTCTTGGTGGAGGGTACGACCAACAAGAAGACGCTGGTGTCAAAATTCTTTGACGTGCATGCAGGCATCACAGTTTTGCCATCCATGAGTAATTCGGATGAAGTTCAGGTTCCCTGGGGAAAAGGGATCATTGGATATGTTGCTGAACACGGAGAGACAGTTAACATTCCTGATGCATATCAGGTGCGTGTTCCCCGTGTGTATATGATAATTAAAGTCTGGGAGGTAGACCGAGATATTTCATTCAGTCGGTTGATCAGAAGATTCATCGTCAATTAAGATCTGCAACACAAAAACACGGTCAGCTGCATAGCAACGTTTCCAGGATCATCCTGACAGATAGGCCTACTGTAGGTCTGCGAGTTATAGATACATAAATAAACATATAGCTAACTTAGACCTTTAACAATTCGTTATTTGTGTAATATTAAAACTTGGCTGTCAAAATGTACACCATACTATAGGCTACTAAGTGACACCAGTTTCCATCCACGATTAAGTCAGCATAACAGAAAAGGCAGTTGCCATTGTTTGTTGTCATGCCTTTGACAGAATTCACAAATGTCAGAAATCACTGAAGTTTTCTGGTCATCCAAACTGAGCAGGTTGACAGTATAAACACCCTTGCCATACCTTAGTCAGGTCAAAATCTCCCGATTGAGTACAGAATATAATGTATTAAATTTTATTTGAAAAGTTTTTTTTGAATCTAAGACATGCATTTGTTGCACTGCATCTATGGTCTATGGGAATTCTTCCTTCTTGGGATATCACTACACCTTATTGTGTCTTTGTGTTTTACACTTTCGTATGGATTTCAGGATCGACGTTTCAGTGACGAAATTGACAAGCTGACAGGGTACAAGACCAAGTCACTCTTGTGCATGCCCATTCACAACAGTGATGGTGAGATCATTGGAGTTGCTCAGGCCATCAACAAAAGTCAAAGTGGAGCCCTCTTCACTGAGGACGATGAGAAGGTAATACTGGGGTTGCCTCATCACAACAAATAACCAATTGTACTGTAATCACAATGCAAATGATCACTTGCATTGTGTTCAATTGTCCATGGTCACTGTTTTTTGGGTTTGTCTATTTAACTTCCATTAAATGTTGTCTAATATTAATATAACCTATTTATATACATAACATTTGTTTGACAATGTGTGTGCTTTTTGTCAGGGCAGAAACAATTGACCATTTCAGTAGTTATTTTTCATTTGTTTCTTGTGTTATTGCCACTGACCAAGGACAGCACACAAACAACTTTATTACCTCTTAATTAACCTGTGTCAGTTCTTTGAAGATATAAATAGAAAAAAACACTAATAAAATATATTTATTCCATACTTTATGCTTCAGCATAGTGCTATTTAAACACAGTACAAACAATCATGATAAATCCCTAATATGCTGTAGTCCTGTATTTGTATATTAATGCTGTATTTGATTATTTCTGTAATACGGATTTACAGGATAGGGGCTGTATCTTTTATCATTTACAGTGAACTACTCGCCAGTATGCTATTTGAGATGGTTAGTTAATGTTGGTTTTGGGATACATTTGCTGTAACCTAAAAGAATAAGTAGAACCAATCCATATCCTGAAATTATGATTCTTTGCCCCCGGTCACTATACTGTATATCACATGCATCAACAAGAAATCAATCTCATTACAGGTTTTTATTCTGAAGTATCAAAATATAGCATACAGAGATATAAACGAATATTCAAAATGTTTAGGCTTTAGAGTCCTGTATTTGGACCAGATAGAAGGTTGAGAATGTTGCTACATTATGGATCAACTCAGAACACATAAGCATGGTTGACATTTTCAGTCAGATATAAGAATGAATATTTAATGTAACTACATCCCACATTCAACCAATGGATGGTGTCACAGTCACTACGTCTATCTTTTGTACACAGTCTATGAGAGACACAGACCAGAGGGGGATTACCAAACCCCAATGGTCAAGAATTTGACCTGAATCAATCACCAATAATTGTACCATTTTTAAAATGAAAAAAGGAGGTTTTGGTGGTTTATGTATTACTCATTATGTGGCTACTGACTTTCTTACTCTGCAATGCATGAGCTTTTTGCTCTACAATGCATGGTAAACAGAATAGTTGAATTGGATGGTACACTGCAAACATCAGATATGATTTTACTGCTTATAATAGATGGAGATGACATATTTTTTTTCTCTTTCTCGTGTTTAGGGTGTTTCACATTGCATTAGCATCACACTAATGCTAGATATGGCTACAGTTGAATTAGTGATGAAATGCAATGTGAGCTTCAGAGAACACAGAAAACAGAAAATGGTTCAGTTATGCAAAGAAAAAATGTAACATGCCTTTCTTATGCTGAAACCTATTTGGATGTTTACACAAAATACACACACGGGTTTAAATTCCACAGTGCCTTATTTGAGTCATGTTTGTACCCTTGTAGGATTGTAGTCCTTTGGGGAGTTAGGGTAATGGTTTACCCCATGTATAACAGCACTGTCGCAATTTTCCATGGAGGAATATAAACATTTAATGAATTTAAAGCAAATTAGTTGACCTTCTAAGACCTTCCATTGTTGTTTATTTTGTTTATTATTATTCCATTTTCTCCTGTTTGCCTATTTATTTATTATTGTATTGTCATTTTGTATTATTCACAAAATTAATAAGAATTAATTATTTATCGCAAAATGTACTTTTAATACTTTATTTTTCAAAAAATCATAATGTATTACTATATACTGCAGTAATTTTCCCACTAATGTATTTTAACACCTGTGAGAGTAGATTGACAGACACTAGTGCTCTGCCTTAATCTCTAATTTCTGTGCTCACTGGCTGCCAAATTTCTTGTCAAATTGACTTGAAGCAATACTATAATAATGTATTTTGCACAATATCCCACCGTAAATAATCTTTGATTGCGTTATATCTCCCCAGCTCCCTGTTTATGGGGGGTAGAGAGCTGTGCTGAACGAGCTCTGTAAGGAGAGGAGTAGAGAGGAGTGAGCGCTCTGGAGTTTTGAAACAAACAAAAACAATAACAATAATTCAAGGGGGTACTACCAATTGGCTGCTAATGATTTGACTGACACCAATTGGCCCTGCATTTATGGCAAACTCTTAATTAAGAGTTTCCAGACTGATTTGTATAGTGGAACGAATTGTGGAGCTTGCAAAACCAGGAGGGTCTTGCCAGGCTAGGTTTTGGTTAGGCCATTAAGGATTTTGCTCGTGTTGAGGTTTATAAGGAAGACTAATGAATTGACAGTGAGAGGTGACAGTTATAGTTAGTTACATGGCAGCTATCAGATAGCCCAGTGTTGCCAGCCATCAGACAGCCATCATTGACAAAAACAAGAAATGCTGCTATGTTCGTTGATTGCGATTTAGGCTAATGTTCATTATGAAGGGTTAGGTCTTTAACCTTTCATCAAATAGCCTCTTCTGTTTGATTAATTTTTTCCTTTTTTCAAGCAGAAGTTTGCTGTCACCTACATCGATGGCTGCTGGTCTGAACCCTGTTATAGGCTATTTCAAAAGAAGCCATTGTCATTTTAAATCTATTGACACTGAGGATAAATTGTAGCAAGAAATCCCCAGGAGCAATAATTTTCGTGGATTTTCCTTCACCCATTTTTATCAAAAAAATGTGTTTATTCCTATGCACTTATAGTATTATTATAAATAACATTTATATACAATGTACAGAATATAAATAATAATAATAATAATAATTATATTTGTTTCTTTTGAAAGGTGGGATCTTCATTATTCTATTTGCTATTTTATCTTCATTATTATAATTTACAATTCCACTCTCAGGCTCATTGGTTAAGAGACACAGTATAGGGTACTGCATGATACATTTTTAAATGGATTTTGAAGAAGGAACTGTTGAATAATAGGCACATGGACCGATACATACAAGTGATCGTTATTGGCAAATATCTTTTCTCTTAATTTTGAATGTAAGTTGCTTTGACTCAAAGCCGGGGTCATTTAGCAGTCATAATTATTACACTAAAAGCATGCTAACACTGCTTTGAGTTGATAAATAGTCATTCATCAGTGCTAATTGGTTAGGCAAATTCTTTCATCTTTGCGAATTAGCACAGATGAACAATCCATTGTCTGTGTTAAGCATGGTGGCTATGAATTCATGTCAATAAATTGTTTCGCTTGCACCCTCTTTTTACACAAAGTCAGTCACTGAGTCCACCTTTTAATCCACATCAAGGGATGTGGATTAAAAGAGAAGTCTGGTATAATTATTTTCAATAGGGATTAAATGAAAACTGATTAGTACTAGAAGAGCACTGTTTTACATGTGTTTGTGTCCTTGCATGGCACAACACTTTAGTTTCAGGTAATGAATGGATCTGCTTACCCCCTTTGTACCTGGTCAGGTGCACAGTCTATTATACAGTGAGCCCATTCTGATACTTTAAAGGTAAGCAGATCCAATCAGGTGTTTAGTGGGGTGTTAGAAGGTATAGATTAACCACCTTTGTTAATGTGCCCGTTATCCGCGTTATTCCCTGTCTGAACCTCTGGTCATATGTGTTTCTATTTCAATTAGTCTCACTGTATCACATTATTTGTGGTAGGAATGATGAAGTGCTGTTTTGTTGGCACATCTCACTTTTGGTTATCAAAATCTTTTGTTGTAACGGTTGTTATATATATTTCTTTCATTTTAGATACCATTTTGTAGCATTGAACCCTAGCACTAACTTGTGACGGATTTGATAAAGCTGTCTGTAATCATACATTGGTCACTTAATACTGTTTATCCCTTATATTGTAGGCTTTTAGCTACAAAACTACAGAAGATCACAGAAAAACACAGAGCTATTACCATAAAGGTTTTCATAGTGGAATTAGGTTCCAAGACTTTTTTACGGCTTCAGGAGCAATAAGTGTGTGTTAAGCCTTAATCTTTCTTGACATTACTGTGCTGCTCAAAGGTGTTGTGGCCTCCTTTTGCTCTTGTTTTGTACCTGTGAAGCATACAACAATTTCATTATTTATGTACAATCATAATAACTAGAGGGCTGCTCTCCTAGTATGATACAGTATTTGTTAGCTGTGGTCGAATAGTGATCATAAATCAATAAGTCAATTGTGTTTTGGTGTCTAAAACAAATCTACAGCATTCATTATTTACGTACAATTCTCGTCTACATTGTAGCAGTTCAAGGGTATTTTTAGGCCAATGAGCAGTGGCTTGCATGGCATTGGCCCCCGTCACTGCTGTTAAAGTGTTCTTGTGGAAAGTAGGCCACTCAGAATGACGCCATGCCCCTGCATCATCACAGTCAATGAGTGGCCATAATAGCAAAGCAAGCCGCCCTGCTGGCACGCACAGCTAGACTTAAGACAAGGGCGAAACAGTATCATCCATTTGCACCCGACCTGTGAAGTGTTTGGAATTATTCATGGGCTAATTGAATAACAAAAAGTCAGCTGCATTGTGAAATTTGTTTTGGTGTAGTTTCCTCGTGCATAAATATTTGATGTCACCTCCATAAAGAGCAATCATTGCTAAATACATTTGCAAGACTGCTTTGCGCTCTGCTGATGCAAGCTAGAGTCCCACAGAGAACAGGGAGAGTTGCTTTTTATTGCCCCAAAAGAGCCTTTGCGGATCAATGGTTTCACCATGTGTTATTGTACCTTATGTGAAGTTACAGCCAATATAGCTGGTTAACTCTGTAGATGCCATTACCATTTTTCCGTTACTTTCTCTTAAATTCCAGCTGTAGATTAGGAAGCGATGGAGGCTGGAGTGTTTCATGATCTCCACGGCCTTGGCCAGTTACTTCGGTTATTAAACCTGCTCTTTACCGGTCAGTCTACAGGTCTCTAGGCAAAATCTTCTTGTTTGTAATGCAGCCTTGTCTAATGGCCTGGTTGACAGAGTGTAATTAGAGAGAACAGTGCTTTACTTGGATTTTGCCCGTTACTTCCATGGCAGATCCATAGCCAGGTCCCCAAAGTCCTGCTCGTTAATGAACCTGCTCCTGCTGGGGCTATTGATGGCCACCGCCTCTCTGGAAAGTCATTAGTAGAGAATTCCATAGGACAGCTGAAATGGCTTAATATAGAACCTGCATCAACTGTTTTCCATGTGTAACTACAATTGCACAAGGACTTTACATATTGATTGATATTACACTACGATATTATGATGAACAATACTTCATGATTACACAGGCAGCACAGAGAGTTTTTGACTATTTATAGCGTCTATAATTTTGTGAAGCATCTATATATCCGACACAAGAAAATGAGACCACCGACGATAGAGCTCCATTGCTTCACCACAATTGCATCTAGAATCAGTTGCATCTAGAAATATGAGGCGAAACTGAAGGGCGCCTGTGTTTAAAGAAAGGTCAGATTAAAGAGCCAAACCATAATTTGTTGAGTAGCTAAAAGCTTGACCGCCATCAACTGTTGTTGCGTTTGTCATATATACTATATGATCCTGCTTGTGTGCCTATTACACAGTGGTTGATAAGTAACTGATACATTATCTTTTGTTGACGGGGAAAGAGATCCTCCTGTATCAGAGACCACAGCTGACAAACTTCCCATTCATGCATTGTGAATGTTCCTACCCTCGGGTCAGACTGAGGGCTGGTAAATATTAGTGGGTTTGTTGTACTGACTTTATTGTTTACACAGCAGCCAGATGCTAAAGATAGATAACTAAACAAAGAAGTGGGGAGGCAAACAGCCTAAATTCTATTGATTCCTTGTTATGGGGTGTCTCTCAGATAAGGCTACATGGAAAGGGAGTTAAAAACATATAGATTTAATTATAGTTTATGGCGGTCCCCACTATAACTGTCCTTGCAGTTGCAGTGCACAGTCAAATCCATCCCTCAGCATCTCTGCTTGGCCAAAATAAGATTTTTATTACATCTCAGGTTACAAAGTAAAAATAGTCATCAGTTCTCATATACAGTAATTGAAAACATAACTTCTGTAAAAGCAAAAAAAGAATGAATCAGTAAATAAAATATGAATAGAATGTACAGTAATTATCTAGAAGCACGGTTAGTGAAACTATTCCGTCAAACGGTAAAATGTCAACTGAATCGATATATTTGTACTGGATAATAATGATGCTGATGCAAGGCCATTCTTTATTTGCTCCAGTTCGAAAGATATGCTGTTTTCATGGCGCAAGTATTTGTGCTTTTCATTTAACTTCATGTTAACATGCCATTTGACAAGTAGCCACAGCATATTAAAATAATTAAAGTTATACAAGGTCCAGTTGTGGTTGAAAACAGAATTACACTCACATTGCTGTTGTTTTGGTTTGAAACTGCGTGAGCACTGAGTAGCTCATGTTCCTCTCAACCCCTCCCCCCTACAGGGCTAACCGACTCACCACCATTCTCCAACCTATCCTTGAATACTGTAGCCACGCGAACCTTGAGTTTCAAAACAAACAGTGAGCTGGGGTGGAAATGTATAATTCTGTGGGCACTATCGAGGAGTGTACCTTAAATGGTAACTCCCTCTTTTGACACAGTGGTGATGTGTAGGGGTTTATTCTCAGCAATACGGTGCTGAAAGAACAGAGTAAGTCTGCAATGCAATTTAAGGACCAGTTAGGCACAACTGCATTGTAAATTAGATTGAGATGTAATGGTACCTACTGCGTAACTCCCATGACACCTACATATATGAATACCTATAATATAAAGCTCAGAAAACACCAGATAACGCCTTCAAATTCAATATTGGAGAGTTACCCTGTTCT
Organism: Percopsis transmontana; assembly: GCA_025447815.1. Classification (NCBI taxonomy): domain Eukaryota; kingdom Metazoa; phylum Chordata; class Actinopteri; order Percopsiformes; family Percopsidae; genus Percopsis; species Percopsis transmontana. The sequence goes on along the minus strand of JAOEHI010037238.1, from coordinate 10,433 downwards.
TTCTATATGTTAAAAGTTGTACCTTTTTTTCTGAGGGCCTGATGTTTTACTGGTACTGTTACTGGTTTACTGTTTCATTACAACACAGTAGTGTGTTTATTGTTAACCTGCTGTGTTCACAGGTACTGCAGATGTACCTGCCCTTTTGTGGCATTGCAATCTCCAACGCTCAGCTCTTCGCAGCCTCCAGGAAGGAGTACGACCGGAGCCGGGTAAAGCAGACAGGGCACCGTAGGACCCCCCCGTCCCCCCACCCTATTGTTAGGATCAGCATTCCTCCCTTCCTTCTAAGCTGACAGTGAAATGAATATTGATCAGCAGTAGCCCACTTGCTGCCACTGCAATTGGAATCACAGAGTAATTTGCCTGGTTCTCTGGAAGGGGGCGACGCTGGGGGGGCTGAGAACTATAGGGGGGCCCTGGGTTCAGGTCTAAATCTTCCAGGGAACCTTGAGAGATGCACTAATACGTGTCATTCATTGATCTCTGATGGAAGAGAACATAATGAAAGCAGTTATCCGCAGGGAGAATTGAGCAGAGGCCCTTTACACGGCAGGCCCTTTACATTTTTATGTGTTTCTGTACTTGATTGAATTGGCATTGCCTTAGATGAAGAGCCCAATTTACTTTAATTGGAAGAGGTTATGGTGTTATATTACCCCGTTGGTTTGTGCTTAAAGAATGATGATGATCATGCTTTAATAGCTTAGTAAGGCAAGGCATCTTTATTTAAGGGGCCTTGAGTACTACTTATTGACAGATGTTAAATTTAGTGTGTCCCAAAGCGACTTGTTTCCAAAGAAGCGATGGCGACTGTGTCTTATTGCTGTGGCTGTGCAGGCTCTCCTGGAGGTAGTCAACGATCTGTTTGAGGAGCAAACGGACCTGGAGAAGATTGTGAGGAAGATCATGCATCGTGCCCAGACGCTGTTGAAGTGCGAACGCTGTTCAGTTCAGCTTCTGGAGGACATTGAATCACCGGTTTGATTTATTCGTGCAATCCTACAGTCACTCCTGCCTATCCATACTGCATGCCTGTCAGTTTGTACGGTGTACCTACATCATCGGTTGACAAAGTATTTATTTTTTATTTGTATTTATTATATTGAATAATATTAATATTATATATTTTTTATTAATGCAATTGTAATATTTGTTGTTCTATATTTTCCATTTGTATTAATATCTTAGTTTTACTATAATTTTTAATAAATGCGGTTGTTCATAGCTTGTGACCCCTCCTGTTTGCGTCACAAGCTCTAAACCAATCATATCTGGGGGTAAAACGTTTGAATAGCACTGACCTACATTAAAGGCCTTCTGGAGCTTTAGTGAATGTGTTTTCTTTTCCCGAACCGTACAGGTGGTGAAGTTCACCAAGTCCTTTGAGCTACTGTCACCCAAGTGCAGCGCAGACACAGAAAGCAGGTACAGTGGTTTTCAGATATACACGTTAGAGGCCATCCCAAATACTTGAAAGACACATTTTATAAGGTTAGGAAAAATTATCTTCACAAAAAGTAGACATAGACATATGTACACTACTGTACATAGCAAAGATTTATATTAGCTATGGTGCAGTATGACAATTTACTGTAGCATGTGGCAAAGGAAAATGGGCCTGCTGGATTCACTAAATAGGTGGAGCTTTATTTTTGCTTGTTTTGTCTGTAAACGTTGCATAGACTCAGTTGACTAGTTAAACCCTCCACCTAGGAAAAACCACCAAAAGTTTGCATCTTTGCAACTTTGTATGAAAAAGGTAAGAAAGAAAAAAAGAAAGAAAGAAAAAGAAAAAACGATGCAAATTGAATATTCTAGAGCGGCTTGGAAGCAATATGCTGATGCTGAATGGAAAGCGTGCTCTAGGAACCCTTCCTTAATTGGGTTTTGGTGCGTCCCGCCTGCTAGGCATGGTTCAGTGGAGAAGGAGAGGCTTAATATTGTGTGGGTTGTTTATGGATGAAAAACAGCTCCAAGAGGAAGACAAATTATAGCCCGAGTCCTGCGTTGGCCATAACTGACACGGACACTTCAAGGCAGCGGTGATAACGAGGACAGTAATTAGAAAAATCACCACAGCAGAAGAAAAATCATTATGAGGAATCAGAAATTGGCACAATGAAATGTCACCTTGGGTGCCAGGACAGGTCTGACACTGCTGACTTGTTTTGTGTTATCACATGTTATATAATACCAAATAAACAACTAGGTTCTGCCTCCACGTTACTAAGAATGAATAAAACCAAGCAGAGAATCTGTGTTTGCATTACGACACCGGCCTTACACCACGCTCATATCTGTATAGCAGCGAGAACTGTAAGAGATTTATGTGTGCAATTAAGTGAATACATTTGACGTCAAAGGCTGGGTAGGGTTAGTAATACACATAAGAATCTCCAGCCGCCCCCATGCGGAAAGAATAGTTGAGCTAGTGTATGGTACTGCTAGTGGGGCAGCTAATGATAGACTAGAAAGAGAAGAGACAGAGAGAGAGATAAATAGAGAGTAAGAGAGAAAGAAAGAGAGTATCATGCCATCACCTACAAGGTGTCGACCCATATGCACTACAGTGTATGTGCCTAATTTAAAGTGCACATTTCCAAAGGTCTTTTACACGTTGTGATACACTGGTTGAGCCATTCTTAGGCCCGTTCAATGAGTGCTTGGAGAAATAAGTAAAATCCCTATACAATTGTCTTTACACAAGATAAAGAGTAATGTATTTGGCATTGTGAGTGCTCTATAAATTGTAGGGTTTTAGGTTCATGAGGAGGAGCATCCATTTGGTTCATTTGTTTTTTTCCAGTTTTTCCAATTGTGTGTTTAGTTGTGTTGTCAGAAGGGGCCTGAGTTGGCTGGAACAAAATTCCAAAACACAGATTTGGTCCCAGGTGGGACATCATTTCTGGATTGTAACCTATTGTCTGTGGCCTATCCTCCCAGTCCCACTTAATGTATATAGCCAATAGGGATGGGCGATATTGACTTAAAACTACATCACCATATGTCATGGTACTTTTTGCGGTAACAATATAAATGTTTATATATAAATTGTAACATTCAACACTATCTTTTTGGCCACAAGTCACATCAGCATACAATCTTGAGAGCCGTGCAAACACATTGATCCAAAAAATTTAAACTTAATCCTGACCATCATCAAATACTAAACGATACCAATTATCGTCAATATCTGGGGATGACAAATTCTTATAATGGGGAGGAATTGTACCGGTAAATCATGGATGATATGAAATGGCACAGCCCTAATAGCCAATCAAGTTTCCCTAATAGCAATCAACGCTAACTGAAATACAATGTACAGTATAGCTTGAAGGGAAAACAAGTCTAAAACTACAGCTCAAAGTTGGAATGATATGGGGTCTTTAACATTTAAGCTAGGCTATGTGTAAGCTTCACATTCTCTCACAGTATCCTTTGATCACAGACAGTGGAACCTTTTTAGTTCACTGTTATCAACCCTGAAAGATGATACCCACAATACACATTTGCCTCGCTGCGCTTGAATGTGAAACGTTAACGACAGTAAATGTATGGGAAATCTGAGAAGGGATTGAAGTGTTTCTGTGACGGAGTGTGTGGGTGTTCGGTAGGGAGGAAGACATTAAGATGGTTAACTTTTCATTACTTTTTGAGCTGTAGCAGTTGAGGGGTACTACTGATATCTAAGAGCTGTTTATGAAATACACATACATGTAAAAGAGGGTCCACATAGAAAAAACATTGGCATTCTATATTTCTCTTGTGTTTTCCTAGTTTCAAAGACAGCATGGACAAGTCTTCTTATTCAGACTGGCTCATCAACAACAGTATTGCAGAGCTGGTGGCTTCAACAGGTCTGCCAGTGAATATTAGTGACGCTTACCAGGATCCTCGCTTTGACGCCGAGGTAAACATTTGTACATCTCCTGGAATTAATGGATATGTGTCAAAACTCATACCTAGAATTCGATAATCCCAACTAGATTTCTGCATTAACAGAACATAGTGTAGAATATCTTTCAAAATATACTATATATTAAATAAATACAATATATTATATTATTATAAATATATCATAAATAATTTATTAATTGTATATTTAAAGATTACTGATGAATGGGGATGAATTACAACATGTTTTTAGTTTGCCAAAACATGCTATTTGAATTACTGTTTGGAACAGAACAATGGTTTTCAAACTGCATCTAACAGCTCCTGTAGTCTTACAGATCAAATGAATGTTCTATCAGAGGTGACGCATGTATGCATAGTTAATACCCTGGCAGAAATAAATGGAATGTATGCATAGTTTAATACTTGCAGCTAAAGACTGAGCAGGCAGGGTGCTACAGACACTGTGTACTAATAGGTGTGTATATGATTCCCAGTAAACATTGTCCTACACTCCCCCTGTTTTTTAGGCAGACCAGTTTTCAGGGTTCCACATCCGTTCTGTGCTTTGTGTCCCTATATGGAACAGCAACCACCAAATCATTGGTAGGTGCGCACAAGGTGTTTCGTTTTTCTCTGATTTCATATTTTGACCCAATCCTACTGCTAGATATCCATACTCCATCATTCATTTATGCATTTAAGATAGGCGGTTCATGAGGGAATCATTTAACACGTGTTTTTTTTTGCAGTGAGATCATGTAAAACCATTTTTTGCTGCATTGTAGACAAAAGAAAAGGGGGGGGGGGGGTGATTCAGGTTGCACGCGCCCGGCTAGAGCCATGCAGAGAGGAGGAATTCCCTTCCGCTGGCCGAGTGCTTTTCAGAATCAGCCCCAGTCCAGCAGCTCCCTGACACTGATAAATCATCGATCTCTTGTCTCTGGCGTCGGTGCTCGATATTGCAGGGAGAGGCAGTGCTCGCAGCCTCACTGGGATCTGATGCGGGAAGTCATTAGTTTTGCTAGAGTGCTAAGTTATCACAATACAGGCTACAGATCATTTGAAACCTCTTGTGTGTAGCGCGTGTAGTGTCGTGTGCTTGAGCACACACGAGCAGTGCCAGAGCTCGCGTGCGACGCCATGTGTTAATGCGGTGTCCGTTGCGTGCAAGCTTATAGGTGCGAGAGCATTTGTTGGGAAGCAGGGAGACAACAGAGAGAGAGATAGAGAGAGCAGGAAGAGTGAGGGGAGAGGAAAATGTGCTGAGCGTAGGCGGACGAGCCACCTGAGGATCCACAGTGAAAGCCATTATCCAAACAAAGCGGCAACATGCTAAATTCTTAAGTCAAGGATGCATTCAATAATAACATGGATATCCTTGTGGCATGCACTGTATAAAGCCAGCCCATGTGAAGAAGGGTTCTCCCAACCTAAAATTACAATAAGTTTCTGACGGTTATATTTTAGTGATGCTTATGTGGCATGTATGGTTAAAATCTGCCCAGTTACATTTTTAGTGCACGTGTTACTGTATGAACGCCATGGTTATGTAAGTATACTGTAGCCTATATGTAGGCTACATATACTGTACGTACAGCAGGCATAAATAATTTAGTTGACTCGTGTGCATTACTAGCTTTTAGAAGGCCTATCTTGCTGGGCTATATTTTTAAATAAATCAGATTGTAGGTAAATTATGTTCATTCAAGGCATTTTACATAAAGTAATATTCCCATTCTTCCAGTTTGGATTTCAAGCTATATGTAAAGAAAAACAAAACGTTGTGCCTGCGGCAGGTTTTATTTCCATCCTCTTGAGGCATAAAAATGGTAATACGCTCTTTGGGGAAATTGCTTTTTAGCATAATTTCTCTGTGATGATTGAGTCATCTCTCAAGAGTCATCTCTCATATCAGCTAACAATTAGCTTTATCAACAAACATGTGGCTTTTTCTTTTTAATTAAAAGATGACATAAGCCTGTGATTGTACATCCACTCCATGATGTGTTGCTGATAAGTGAGACACATGGTGGGACTTCACCAAGCCTTCAAACTTAAAACAAGTCTCTTATTTGCTTAGCGTCTTTTGAATTACCAGTGACCATAAATAACTGCTGCTTCAACTAGCTATAGGTCTCTTCACATGGCCCTTTAAGGCAGACACTTCAAAAAATATATTTTATGCATCTCTAAAAAGCAATTGCAACAAAAAACTAAAACAGCTACTGTTTATCAATTGGAATATATGGGTTTGATCCTAATTAGGCTTTGACCAATACAGCCCGGTCGATCATCAGCATTAAGTCTCATTGCGTCGCATAAATGCCCTTCTCTGTGTTGAACAGGCGTGGCACAAGTGTTGAACAGGCTGGATGGGAAACCCTTTGACGACGCAGACCAGCGTCTCTTTGAGGTGCTAGGCTTATTTTGTTTGTTAGCCTAATTTGTTAACAGTCTTTGGGTGCAGTGAATACTGTATTGTTGTGTTGAGGTTTGTTTTCCTTCTTTCCCCTCAGGCGTTTGTGATCTTCTGTGGCCTGGGCATCAACAACACCATCATGTATGACCAGGTGAAGAAGTCATGGGCCAAGCAGTCTGTGGCTCTAGATGTAAGAGACACATTTCACGTGTGTTGTGTATGACACCCACATGACCTGGAACCTACTGTACTTTGCTTAACATGTGGCATGAGACTGCTGCAGTATTATGTTATGGTGAATTGATTAATCAGTTCCTTTAAACCATTGTTTTTCTATCAGAACATTTTTTTTCCAAAGATTATTATGATATGCTGAGTTGAAACATTTTGGAGAAAGACACGACATACACGCACACACACACACACACACACACAGACACACGCAAACAGAAAACACAATGGTAACTTAAACCCTCCTATTTCTCAGAGGGCTCCGCTTTTTGTTGCCAACTTTTACTATCATATTTCTACCAGAGGGTTGTATGAAAAAAAAGTGCTGATAGCTCTTTGTAGATAACCTTTCCACAAAAGGCTTTATTGATAATTAATGAGAGGCGTTGAAAAGCAATTCTTTATCTTCCCAGCTGTACATCGCTTTTTAGCCTGTTCAGCCAGATCACTGCCAGGGAGCGTTCAGCTGCATGGGCAGCGGTTAGCGCCACTCAATTTAGGATAGAAAAAGGTCAAAACCTGTAGAAGGAGAGCTTATAAAAGCCCAGAGTGAAGAAGCACGGTATGTAGATGCATTGCCTATGGCAGCGCTGAATAAACATGAGTTGGTTTGATCCAATAAGCAACTGCAGTCCTGCGCAAGGTATTTCTCCCAGGAAATGAAGGAAGCATAGGGATGAAATCAGTTCTGACATCTCTGTTCCCGCTGTCAGTCTGGAATTCTGTGGAACCTTCCTCATCTGATAGATATAGTGCTGCGTTCATATACAATGCATTTGATAGGCTGGGATTTCACTAACAATAGAGTGGCGCTTCAGTGCTCTTGACAAAGTAGCTTTTCTATATTTTAATATTTGAAAAAAAAAAAGAAAGTACAAATGTGTCATTATTTTTCAGGTTCTGTCTTATCATGCCACGTGCTCCAAGACTGAAGTTGACAAATTCAAGGTAACAGATGCTGGCGTCATTACATTTATCTAAGGAAAGCTGTTTGTTTCCAACTCTTGTTTGAATCAACGTTTGACAAATGTGTCAAATGTGATTTCATTTCACAACTTCACAATTATGCTGATTGCCATGTTATTTGTGAAAACAATATGCTGCAAAGCGTAAAGTAATATAATTATATGGCCTGATATAGTATAGCATTTTAAGGTCTAAATGTATTCGGGAGATAAAATGTAACTTCATACAATTTTTAACCTATATAGAGTTCAGTTCTCTTTGGTAGATCAATTCATTTTCTGAGACGTGCAGTAGCACACGATTGCTAATGTTTGTTTAGACTGGAGGCAATACCCCATTAACTCCCACATGAAAATAAACTAATTGTGGTAATTCAAATGGATTACTCCAATCAATAACCTATTGTTGCCATTTCATTATTTATGATGTGGAGAGAACGGAAATATCTGCATTCCTAATTGTGATGGAAGTTCTGAAACGTAGACATGACCTAGATATTCTCCCCCGTGGCCATTAATGCGAAGCGGTAACTCCGCGTTGCTGTGTGTGTGCTCATGTGATCTGCCAGTCTCCTCATGCAGTGCTGTGCTCCACTCTCTGTCTTTAACCCTCTTTCACCGTACAGGGCACGCTTGACTAGCATTCCACTGAATAAATGTAAATGTCAGCGCCGAACAACCCTGGCTGCCATTCCAAGCAGTCAATTAAACATCGAAAGCACATGCTAACCTGAAAGACAAACAGTTGGGAGTGTCAGAAAGATCAGGGCTACAACCCAAGCACAGACACAGGCCACGTTCAGGTTTCAGGTGATTTATTTTGTACGTTAAGCAGTGGCAAGGTAGCAGGCAACACCAAGTCAAGGAAGCAGGCAACATAAACAGGTAGAGTAACGGGCAGGAATACAGGCTAGAAATATAGGCTGAGAAAGCACACTGGGAATACCGACAAAGAAAATAGACAAGGAATACCAACTAAGAATTCACACTGGGAATATAGACTCGGACTACAGGCTTAGAACAAAAGGCTTACGTGGGCTACGGATACACACACAACAAAACAGAACAAACAAAGGGGAGAACAGAGACTAAATACACCAGGAGTAATTGGGGAACGGGAAACAGGTGAGGCTGACAATTGGAAAACGGGGAGGGGCCAGGGACTAGAAAGGGAAGAGGACCACAAAAGGGAAACAGGGCGGAGCGAGGGAGGGACCGGGCAGAATACAAGGAAACAAGGCAGACACACTAGGGGAACATGGACGGACACACATAGACGGGACAAAAGGAACATATACTGAGGCTGGGGACTCAGGCAGGGTCGTGACAGTGAGAGGGAGTGTGTGTCCTCGCTGGAGGATTTGTAGGTCACTGGAACTGGGACACGGACTTGCACTTTGCCCTATTAGGACAAAAGTCCAAGTTAAGACTGCGTGAAATGGTCATACAGTAGATGCTGACTGGAAGCAGAATAGACATAGCGCAAATCCCCCGTGTGTCGGCTGAGCCAGGCCTCGCGCTCATTAGATCACATCAAAGATGGACGGCAGTCTGTACAGTGTAAATGTGGTGTACAGGAACCGCAGTGTTTCTGTGTTTCTTTTCCTCCGAAGTTTGTCAATCACCACAGAGAGCGCATACAAGTCAATCCGGCACTAAAGCTCCCTCACATTAATCTGAGCCGTCTCTGAATGGGTCCTAAGAGTGATCATTATCATGTTTCCATATTTCTGGGATCTTAAAATGGCAGAGTGTATCTCTGGCCTCTTGCTCTCTGGACTAATAACACTGTTATGCTGTTTCTGCTGCCTCCACTGTAACAGGCGGCTAACATTCCACTTGTTTGCGAGCTGGGCATCGATAAGCTTTCCTTTGATGATTTCTCCCTGGACGTGGATGCCATGATAACTGCGGCACTGAGGATGTTTATGGAGCTGGGGATGGTGCAGAAATTCAAGATTGACTATGAGGTGAGACTACAGTCTGTCTGTCTGTCTAGCTCCAGTCCAAATCTGTCTTGAATCAGTGATGTGCAATTCTCTAAGGGGCAGGTGTGTGTGTGTGGAATAAGGGTGTCTTTCCCAAACATGTGATACCCACCTGGGTTTGGAGATTGTGCATCAGGACTTTGAACACATTTGGGAGGGAATTTTAACAACTGAGTGCACTATTTTCAGTTAGCAAGATCAAAATCAAAAACGTATAACTTATTAATCCATAGTTATTATCATTGCCAATAAGACTGCTTTAATGTGCCATATATGATTAACTCTGTGAGAGCTAGCTGGTAGATCCATACCACACGTTGAAAACTCACTTTGACGGCACTACGCCACTCAAAGTAACAGGGAAAATGGAACCCCACCCCCTCCCCACATTGCCTTGGTTACAGATCCCATTCAGGAAGGAGCAATATTCCCCACTGCAACCTGTTGACCTCTGACCTGTGTTTCCCTGTATAGACACTGTGCCGGTGGCTGCTGACGGTCAGGAAAAACTACCGCATGGTCCTTTACCACAACTGGAGGCACGCCTTCAACGTGTGCCAGTGCATGTTTGCTATTCTTACGGTAAATACAGTACTGGACTATTACGTAGGTCATTTATACAGTCGAGTCTTCCATGGATGTCCTTTTTCGAATGTTCAATCATTTGTCTTCAGCTCGTCCATAACCCGCTGCTGTTTCTGTCCGGTTCATTGTACTTTAAGTTGGAGCCCGGTGTGTTGTTAACTGAATTACAACTCTGGTGTAGCGCCAGACCAGATATGCTTGGATAGAGACGCTGATTTTCCGGCAGCCTTTAACTTTATCAGGTCCTCAGGGCAACACTAACACAAACAACACACACACACACACACACACACACACACACACACACACACACACACACACACACACACACACACACACAGACAG
>JAOEHI010037217.1:3485-18750 GCA_025447815.1 Percopsis transmontana | reverse complement strand
TCCTTGAGCAAGATGCCTAACCCCTACCTGCTCCATGTAATAGAACAATGTAATTGTAAGTCGCTTTGGATAAAAGTATCTGCTAAATGCTGTAAATGCATGATGTGATGAGGAGTCAGAGCCTCTGCATTGTTAGGATCATCTTCACACAGAACTGTGCGCAAGGCATTGTCATTCCAGGTTTGCTCCTGAAGAACCAATTGGAGAATATTTTTGATTGAGTATATCATCCGTTGCCATACACCGCCGCGTGATGTGCTCCAAATGGTGGACTGAATAGCCCTTTTATTCCTTCATGTAGCAAGGCCTTCTGTATCTTGTGGCTGTCCAGGTCTTTCAAAACTGCTTTCAGTTCACGGTTGGCACTGACAAAGTTACTTCCATTGTAAGTCCGTATTTCTGCTATCTGACCTCCTTATGGCAGAATGTGCACGTGGAATCCAATACTTATAAGTCCTGAAAGTTTCTTCCACTATGTTCGACCAGCTCATGGATATGTCAAATTAACAGGGTTGACACGTGGCTGTGTTTTGGGAGGATCGTAGGATGGCATTGCAGTCTTGCTGCATAGCAGTCCTTCTTCCTGCTCTTAATATCCCATCAGCAATGTGTGGATCCGGTCGGTAAAGGGAACTGCTTTTCCTAACAGTTTTGCCCTCTTCCAGGGTTGATATTTCCTCTGAAAAGTGTTCGTTCTGGATAACGTTTACAATTGCCCTTTCTGCCAAGGAAAGGTCTTCACAGATAGTGTTTGATTACCTAGGCTTACTCTGGCCTTACAGATGCGATCTTTTATCTATCTACCAGACCCCTACAACGAATCCAAAATGCAGAAGCACGTCTGGTATTCAACCAACCAAAGTTCTCCCACGTAACCCCTCTCTTCCGAGACCTTCACTGGCTAAGCCCGAATCCGATTCAAGGCATTAGTGTTGGCCTACAAGGCATCAAAAGGAACTGCTCCACTCTACCTCCAAGCAATGGTAAGATTCCAGGCCCCAGTCAGAGCACTTCGATCTACCACCTCGGCTGGCAGGCTGGCACCTCCGTTGCTACGAGCTGCGCATAAGAATCGCCCAGCCCAGTCCAGACTATTCTCTGTCCTGGCGCCACAATGGTGGAATGAGCTTCCTGCAGCGGTCAGAACAGCAGAGTCACTACCGATCTTCCGAGACTTAAAACCCACCTCTTCAAAATCCATCTCGGTACCCCGGCCACCGATCTTTCTACCTCATAGCACTAATCCCACTATTCTTATTCTATCCTCCTTTCCTCTATTTAAAGAAAAATAATTATTTCCTCCTTTCTAATTATTTCCTCCTTTCTACTCTATTCGATCAGCTCTTAGAATACTAAGCACTTTGCCAGAGTTAGCAATTATTGACTGTTTGAAGAGTGAATGACAACTTTCGATTATTGCAATTATTGACTGTTTTGAGGAGCGAATGATAACTTTCGAGTAATGTTCTCAAAATGCACAAGCAAAGTAACCTTGTTACATGATGCTGTGCTTATTCTGGGAGGATGTTATTTGCTTGCAAAAACTGGTGGTTAACCAGTTCAACTGTTGACAAATGTACTAATTGTAAGTCACTTTGGATAAAAGCGTCTACTATATGCTGTAAATGTAAATGTAAATATACGTTTTTGTGGTCCAACTTTTGTTCACCATGGGTGTCCATTAAATTATTCTGTCAAGCTAAGTGGTTTGAGTGCATACTTTAGCTTTAAAATCCAAGCTAGTTTTCAGTTTTGTCCAGGATGAGAAGTAGTTCAATAACTGGGTCATAGGGTTTACTTCTCCTATCACGGTGCTACAGACAGTAAGCAGTTTCTTTATTTCTGGGTCATCAGCACCTATAGCGTCCAGTGGAATAGATTTGGGCCAGTCTGCTTCTGGCAACATGAGGAAACCCGGTCCCTTAATCCATCTTTGTTCTGCCATCTGTCGGTTGTTCGGCACATCGGTTGTTGGGTTTCTAAATGGTAACTTTAGATAATAGTGGTTATCTCTCAGTGTTACAGATTGCTCCATAATGTCCATAAACCGTTGATCTTTAATAGACATTTCAGCTTTGTCTGGGGAATGCTCAATGAAGTCTTGGTTAAATTGTCAATAGCTCCTACAAACTGGCTATTGAAATTCGATTCGCATGTACCTTAGGATACCCATTATTAACCTCAGCAGACACTTATTTGGCCATTTACCACCAATCCAAGAATTGTTCTAACAGCATACGGTCCATTTCCAACACTGTTGACAATTTTCCATGGTTCTAATGCTAATGGTCCGTTGATACCGATCAGTAGTCCAATATCAGCATCGCTGTGATCCAGCCTGACCTCCTCTAAGTAAGGCCATTGTCTGATGTCATCTTGAGACGGTATGTTGTCAGTCGTCACCTTTACAAAGTCCACTCTGTCTGAGTTTGGTGCTGCCCTTATCCTTCTACAGACCTCCAAGGCAAGATCTCCATCAGTACACGCAAGGCTTGCCAAATGCAAATACATTGTCTTTATGTTTTATTTCAACTGTTCTTGTGTGTGGCATACCAGATTGTATTTTTGCTTCTGTTGTTATGGATGTGGCAAAGATACTTCTTTTCATTGGTGGTCTTTGTGGCCCTTGGTTTTCAGATAATTGGTCTTTACATTTGCTTTACTATTCTGGTCTTAAATGTCTCCAAAATCAGGATCCAAAGCAATATGGGCTTGTTCTTCCACATGCTGAACTAGGTCATTGAATCTTGCTCTTTGCTGAGTTCTTTCATGTATGTCACAGGCAGTAGATCTCCATTTATCACGTAGTTTGTACGGTAGGTCGGGCTGTCCTCCAGTATGTTGTTTCAGAAAATAAAGTCTGTCTTGATTGCTGTCAGTCTTTTTCCCAATGGTGTATTGAAATGCTGTAATAAATGATTTGTATTGAAGTGGCTCTCCATAGAATACTGTTTTTTCTCGGCTGGTCAGGATTGCAAGTAGTGCTGTTGCTTTTTTTCTGTGATGTCATTTTGCCTGCGTATTGTATTTGCAAAGATCATAGATTCTGAATCCCTGCTCTTTGATTCCACCTCAGATGTTTTTGGCAGGGTGTGTGTGCAGCGGTTGCATGTGAGTCGACCTGAGATGACTGTCTACTTGACATAACATCTTCTGATCCGTGCTTTGTAGGTTCGGCTTGTGTAGGTGGGCTGAATGCTTCAAAAAGACCGTATCCTATTTAGCTCCCTGTCCATCACTGTATTCCTTTTATCCAATTGCATTGTTTTATAATCGTAGCTTGGTATTTTTGGTTTTACAGAGGGCTCTTTATTTTCATATTGTTCTACGACTTCTAATTTTGCAGCAGATGCAGCCAATTCTGTTTCCATTTCAAGTTTCTTCCATATTCGATATCCAAGTTTATACCAATTCATGTTGGGCGGCAGGATAGTCTAGTGGTCTAAGGGTTCGACTCCCAGCCAGAAGGTCGTGTGTTTGAGCCCCAGAGTTGGCCTACCTGTAAGCATTCTTGAGCAAGATGCCTAACCCCTATCTGCTCCATGTAATAGCAGAATGTCATTGTAAGTCGCTTTGGATAAAAGCGTCTGCTAAATGACCTCATTGTCATGTTTCTTTTCTAATACTTGTGATTTCACCAACAGTGCTGTGCTCTCCGCTTTTACTTTCATGCGCACACTAGATGCACTGGAACGCTTGCTGTATGCAGTACTGGATTCCATTCCTACTTTAAACTCCTTAAGAGCGATTCGTTTTGGTTTGAATCAGTCAAATTATCCACTTCTCTTTCTGACAGCGGGAGTGAATTTTGCACATTAACTTGCATAACCATAAATTCAGCCTGGCAAACATCAAACGCATTAACATGTTCACAGACAAGATCAACATCCGAGTTATTATTTAAAAGTGATATTTTTTCTTGAGGCGTTAATTTATACAACTCTTCTTCAGTAATGCCGTTGGGCAATTTATTTTCAGCTTCCATTTTCAATGCCAAGGGCCTCAAACTGTGCATAGAATTCAATTGAAAATGTTGTGTACGAATGAAACACAGAAAGTGCGTATGCACAAAAATACTCCATGCTGGTTTTCCTTTATAAATCACAATCAAACATAAAGTTGCCCAACGAGAACGCATTTCTATTCACACCCTGTTAACACCCACATGTGTCTATCAATGGTTTATTTTATGAATTATCTTACACAGGCGTGATTGCCCGACCTTGTGAACAACCCAATTATTTTATAACAAAGTTTAGCCTAATTAATATTATAAATATTATTATTTAATATAGCCAGCCGTATCAATCTAATAACTGTTCAAATGAGTTTAATTAATTGCCATCGGTGTCGCCATTTCCCGTTTGTCATTTCTGCCTCCATAATCTACGTACGCAAGGGTCAGAGTTCACTTACAGTTGCGCACAAGTTTGTTTTTTATAGATCATAACCTTTGCGTGGGAAGTGCAGTACTCACGTTTCCACCCCCATTTTGTGCGTACGCCACGTTTATAAATGAGACCCCAGATGACATCGTGATCGCATAAATCATAAATCCATCTTTGTAACAAAAAAGAAACAATGAGAAACAAAATCCATTCAAAGTTAGTGATTGCGTGTCCACTTACGGTTCCTTTGTTTGGCTTGCGACTGTTTGTGTATGTTCTCCAAAATCCAAGAGATCGCCCGAGCTTTTAATCCAAGTTATTTTACAGTTTACAGTTAAAGGTTTTCGACTTAATGTAGTGGTGTATGTTCAAATAAACTCCACATTGTTTTAACTAAGCCACTTCTGGTGAAGGAGTTGGAAGTTTTTGAGGCACATTTCAGGTTCCCAGAATAATAAAATACAACCTTTGATTCAGAGGGCAAATGGCTCCTACACTAGCTTTGTAACCAATGGGATGAATGGTAGTTCAGACTGACCGCTCAGCTGTAGACCGTAGAGGTTACGTCACCATATAGAAGTACATTGTAGATTTATTTTGTTACAGGCAGTGCAGATACTGTAGGTCTCAGCGTGCCATGGCTTTGTATACATGCAATAAATAACGTGCGCACAATCAATAAACTTCTGCAATGGATTAGTAGTACATCAAATATATAGTATTACACTTGGCACCAAGCCAAGAAAAGCAGCATCTGCACTTCAGAGAGAAATAAGCAGACATATCTGGATCCAAGCACGTTTATAAGATTAGCCGGTTTTTCGTTTCAAGTCACATGGTCAAGTCAGGTGCCGTGAAACAAGCAATACGATCTGAAGCCTCAAAACTAAACAGCACTTAAAAATATATGACTTTGAATATGTTATTTGGACACAAGTTACTGACAGAGAGACCACTTAGGAGACCGTTTTCTCACAGGCTCCTACTGTTTAAATACATCTGCATATACTGTGTATCCCTATATAAACAGTGCAACCATATGTGATTATGACATATGTTCCAGGGCTGCTTCCGCCCTAAATAATGGATGGTCTGCTGATGAGGCTATTCAAGATATGAGCTGTCTGCTGTGCACACTTTAAATATTGATCTCTCCGCTGGCTCTCTGAACCCCCTCCCAGCACAGCTGAGCCCAGCCCCGTAGCTTCCATTATAGCCTTTATGTCTATTTTAGAAGGAATGCTACGACTGTCTGGCTGGTATGCTCTGCTCTCCGTGTGGAACCGTCGGCAGACAGAATCACTTACTTCTTCTTGTCAGTCCCTAGATGTGTTTACTCCGGTTCTGTTCTGATCTCACCCGTGAAAACACACAATGGTAACATTTCTAAATAGGCATTATCATTGATGCTTTGATGCTAAATATGGCAAGAAAGCCTTCGTTATAGCTAATTGTAACCTCGAACTATGCTACATGATGGAAGCCATCTCTCTAGATCTCCTATGAAAGGACGACTCAGGTGGGAACTGTACTGATTTAGTAATGAGATATTCAACTTTGGAAAAGTTATTCAGTTTGCAAACTGACTGTTGTGGCAGGAAATGTGACTGTAATGCCCCAGTGCTGTCCTGTCCCTAAGGGGGAGGAGGCTGACAGCCATTATTATTATATTTTTGTAAGGTAATATAAATATAAATATAAATATCAAAAATGTAAATGTGTGTATTAAAAAATATGTAAATATAATAAATATAAATGTACGACAGAGTATTAGGGCCCACATTGTAAAAAAAAATAATCGGAGATTTCAAGAATAAAGTTGTAATGTTAAGAGAATAAAGTCGTGATTTTTACGAGAAAAGAAATCATAACATTACAAGAATAAAGTCGTAATTTTACGAGAAAAAAGTCATACCATTTCATCGACATCTCCCAATATTATCACTTTTATATTATATTATATTTATAAAAATGTGCAGTGGTCTCTTATTTTTTTCCACGGCTGCACATTTGATTTTTGTTCCTCTCGGACTCTCCGATCCCGGCCGGGCCCATTAATGGATCCTTTCTCTCCTGCTCATGCACAGCTTAGACGCCACCGCCCAGGGATGCAAGTGCCAGCCATACTGGAGACTGAACAAGCTCTGGATGTGTGTGTGTGTGTGTGTGTGTGTGTACTCTCGAGAACTGACCGCTGTTAAAGTAAAGAGTAATGCATTCATCTGATTTTGCAGGACAGGCCATTTTGAGAAGGGGAGAAATAAAGGTTTGGGGAAGGCAAAGCGCATGTATCTCCCTGGTGTCATTAATCTTGCTGCAGACTGCACCTGCCCTCCCAGCAGTGGTGTCTACAGCGTATGTGGCACTACACATCCATTGTGGGCTATAGCCTGTACCTCTTATGTCAGATGTTGAGGCATTGCCTGGTTCATATGACCTGCATAATCACCATACATTATGTACAGCGCGGTGCTGTGAGGTGTTGCCTCTGGTTCTTTTTCAGCTTGTTCTCTCTCTCGCTTTTGTTTTTGGATCTGGAGCTCATTGCTAAATACTGAGGAGACAGAAACACGCACGAGTCAAACTAAACAGGAGGTAAAAGTCATCCTCTGAGGACCCTCGGTGAGTAGGCTGTGAGACAGGTGTGTGGTGGTAATGGAGCAGAAAAGGTAGCTGGCATTTAACAAGTTATGAGCTGTGGTGACTTGGGCCTGATTGGAGATGAAATATTAATGGCAAAAGCACTCGCTTTCCTTAGACTTTAAAACACGCCCCAGGGGTCTATACAAGCACTATATATATATATATATATATATATATACTGTATATATACATGATATATCAGCACGTCACAAATAAAGTGAAAGGTGACTTTATTTATTTAATATTTCATTAACTTCTTAATAAACAAATAATCCATAGCCTTTCACAGCAGACCACCCGTAGTCCAGTAAGACCTTGAGCGGTTGTGTTTCATCGTGTGTCAATCACTCTTCTCTCTTATAACACAGGCCTGTGTCGCTCAGCTGAGCTCCAAACTGTTGACCCCACCACAACAGAAGGACTAGTATATGTATAAACATAAATATGAACATAATGCGTTTCACTCTAGGGTCCTTGAACCGTTGAAACACTCCGCTGATGACCTCACCCATTTTGTGTGATTGTGTGAAAGTAATATTATTAGATAACAGTTATGGCTAAAATGTGATTATTAATGGCAATAAGCAGCTCCTGTGGCTCACCACATCATAGTTACTGTAGATCCTTATTTAGTAGGAAGGAAAACACACAGACACACATGGTAGTGTCTGGTAGACTTCATTGTTGCTTTGGATAAAAGCGTCTGCTAAATGCTGTAAATGTAAATGTAAATGTATTTCAGTTGGGTTATAGGTTCTGCTGGGTTATGTTGGCGAGTATTGTCACCGCTGTTACGGGTTATGCCGGGTTATGTTATGGAGTATTGTCACCGTGGTTACGGGGTTCTGCTGGATTATGTTATGGAGAATTGTCACCGTGGTTACGGGGTTCTGCTGGGTTATGTTATGTAGTATTGTTTACCTTGGTTACTGGGTTATGCCGGGTTATGTCAGGGAGTATTGTCACCATGGTTACAGGTTATGCTAGGATATGTCAGGGAGTATTGTCACCATGGTTACAGGTTATGCTAGGATATGTTATGGAGAATTGTCACCGTGGTTACGGGGTTCTGCTGGGTTATGTCAGGTAGTATTGTCACCGTGGCTCCAAACATTCATCAATTTAAAAGCAACTTGAAATGTTCAAGCTAGCTAGCTGGAAACCCCCTTTTGTGCTCAGATGTGGCATTATTATAATTTAGAAATCAAGTTCTACCCCTGTAGGCGTGAAGGGGGGGGGTCACGGCTTATCAAAAGGACCTTAAAATGATATCGGGACCCCCCCCCCCACACACACACACACACACACACACACACATATAATCCATGTGGCAGGATTAAGGCTGGGTGCTGTCAGAGGCAGCACAATCTATTAGACCGTCACAGTGGGGGGGGGGTTAATTAGCACTGCAGCAGTGTGCATGAGACCGCAGAGCATCCCCGTGCACCGTGGGCTGCTTCCAATCCACCAGGGGACCAACGACCGACTGACTCATGCCTTGACTCACACAGTAACAATGTGATATCAATTGCAGCATTCATATCATATGGATCTATGATCTCTGTTATTATGCTATGCATTAGCATAGTCATCATCAGACAGCTTTGATTGAGATGTTTTATAATTTAATGTTATACATTTTTTTTATATATTTAATATATAGAATCACATGACCCAGTTAACCAATCACAGGAGATTGAGATCGTCCAGTTAGGAGAGGATAAACGGCAAACTCCCGGCTTCAGAAACCAACGTTTGATGTCACACGCAGCCGCGTCCGTGTTCCATAATCAGTCTGTGATTTGAAATCCTCATTGCGTTACCTTCATATTAGGTAGTGGCAGAGCAGACAGTTATGTGAAAGAGATAGGTGGGTTTCCAGAACGTCGCAGTCTTCCCAAAGCCGACATCGACATAATATCACACGGCAGCATAGCTCAATGAAATATTAATGAAATGTGTCAGCTCGACCAAAAAGACCTTTACATCAGCATGTTAAAAACAACCTTAGCTAAAATGAATGCACATAGGTGGCTAGCAAGAATGAGGCAAAGCTATCAGGTTGCAAACAAGGTATTCACACGCGGCTGTATCGCCGGTTACCTATACATCTCTGATGTTCCCTTTTTTTGACATTTGCTTCAGTGTGTTTATTAGAAACCCTGGAAGTCATTGAAAGTTGAAAAAGCTGTTAGTTTCCAGTTCAGGGAGGGTTTATTTAATGCCAAATGATCAGCATGTGAACCTAAATGAAGGAATCTATATAGAGTCCAGGTTCCTGTTCCTTCTAGTTCTTACGGAACAGAAGAAAGTCCTCTACCTAGCGAGCGGGGGTGCAGTAAACAGAAGAAGGACGTCTCTTTAAAAAGTAACGAGCTCCCAATGTCCGTGAAGGTGGATCGTGGGAAGATGGAGTGTGGTGGGGCGGAGCCATTGTAGTTTATATTTAACAGGACCTTGGTAGGCTACTGTATGTCCACATACAAGCTGAGCACGCTGCTGTCGATACCTGGCTACTGCCTCTCTCTCAGGAGGCGACTGCCGGTCACATGACGTGGGACCAAGACCTCCCACGTCCAATGTCAAGTGTCTCGTCAGTAGCCGTTCATCCCCTGTCAATCAAGGAACGCCGCAGCGGTTGCGTAGCGTCTGTGTCGTGTTGTCTCGCGACACAATGACCTATTAACACATGATGGTGTGGTTTCATGCTATAGCTGCAGCCGGCACTGTGAGAGAGCACCGCAGTATTTCCCGGCGCTGGTGCTTGTTTGTACTGCTGCACATGAAAGCAGCCGCGTGACACCGGGGTCAGTCCTAACCGTCCAGTTGGAGCCGGACAGTGGGCCCGGGCCAATGCATCACTCTGAAGTAAAAAGGCTCCTGGCAAGATACCAAGGAGCGCTTCATTTATCTTTCATCTCTCGTGCGCTGGAGCCGGTGCGGTGTACGTGATCAAAGCAAAGGGTTAACCACCGCCCCAGGTGGAGGCAGCGGAGGCCAATCACAACCCCATACACCACTCCCTCTTCCCCGCAGTTGGCCTCGGGCGTGGAGAGCTTAATGTAGGTGGTCCTCCCTGTCTCCACCCGGCCCTACGCTTCCCACTAGCGGAGCTACAGTTTGTCACGGCAGCTCCTGCAGCCAGTGGGCCGAGAGAGGCCTCTGCCAGTAAACAAAGCTGAGTCTTGTCAAGGACATTCAAGTCAAGCAGGGGCTTATTCGTCGCAGTCAAGACTTTTTTGATGTTCTTTGTGATGTCCAATTATTCCCTGCAATATTTTTGTTCTCTGCACACCCCCTTGCCCCCCACCGAGGAGGTTCTGAGAGGGAGTTATTATTCCTTCTGTCTGTAGCTCTGAGCCAGTCTGACAAACGACTGGTTCTGTTCCGTAGGTGCCTGTGTGTTTGTGTCTGAACTGTCCCTATATGGCACTAGAAGCGTCCTAATCATTGTGTGCTTTCACAGTCAGCAGCACACAGCTCTCATGCTATCGTAAGAGTACAATGTAATGTTTATTAGCCTTCAGGTTTTGTTCACTCTCCATAGATATAGCTTAGCTAGCTTAGCTATAGCTTAGTTTTCTCTGTATTTGCCTGTGGGGATTCTGGTTAAGGCATGTAGGCTATACATGTAGGATATCTTGTCTACTTATTCTCGTGTGAAATATACATATTCAAAATTGTAATAATGTATTTTGTAGATATTAGGTATTTGTCTTTAACTTGCTAAAACACAATTAAAATGTCAATAATCTAAATGTAAAATAAGTAATAGTACTCTGTATAGCACAGGACTAGAGCAAACTTATATAATGGATGAAAGAAGGATGATAAGAGGTAGAAACATCATAGCATCACAGCGATCCAGAACACTCCTGCCCTGCCCTGTGTTGCAGTAAACATGTCCAATCGATGGATCATAACAGTAATTGTCACAATGTAAAGTTAGAGGAGTATCATCTCTAAATAAGAGTCCAATCATCTTCCTGTTTGTGTATTCCCTGTGATTATAGCCGGGAGACACAGGAGCATCAAAATCCATTTCATGTCGGAATAATAACGGCGCCCCAGACTAATTTCGTATCGGTAATGTCCCTTTGTCAAAGCAATTATTCTGTTTGCGTCTCTCACTCTGTCACATTAGGAAGCGTAATTCCAAACCCCAACTGCCGAGGATCTCTGAGACTCTGTATTAAAGCTGATAGTAAACCTAAGAAGCTGTCAGAACCTTGTCACCCAGGCCCGTGGAGGTGAGTATGCTGGAGTGTCACGGAGGGAGGACATGTATCCAATTTGCCACTCTGCCTTGCTCCCGATGGAATTATAAAGTGGTGTGATGTTGTGAAATCCCATGAATAAGTCATGCTGCTTTTGAAAAGTGAGGTCCTATGAATAATCCTCAGATATATAACATCTTAAGTGCTCTGTGGGAGAAACCAGTCCAAGACATGGATTAGATAGAGGGCAGGGACCTGGGAGAAATGAACAGCCCTGCTCCATACACTGGTAAAATGGCAGTGTAGCATTTGGTATTTTAATACCTATGTATGGGCCGGGTAGACAAATATGTAGTATTTAGCATTTATGCTGCTACAGTATATTTAGCATTTATACTGCTCCAGTATTTCGTAGTGTATACATGTTAGTATTTATACTGCAGTAGTACTGTAGACAGTGGTAGTATTTCCATATGTAGTGTATACATGGTAGTATTTATACCGCAGTAGTACGGTAGACAGTGGTAGTATTTACATATGTAGTGTGTACATGTTAATATTTATACCGCAGTAGTACGGTAGACAGTGGTAGTATTTCCATATGTAGTGTATACATGTTAATATTTATACTGCAGTAGTACGGTAGACAGTGGTAGTATTTCCATATTTAGTGCATACGTGTTTTTGTATTTATACTGCATTGGAACCCATGTTTTCTCTGTTCGGCCCAGTAAATACACACTACCCCTTTAAGGAACCCCCTTAGACAGAATTAAGAACTGCCAATGAATTATTTGTAATCAGGTTTGTTTTAATCTTAATTAAGACAAGCCGTTTGTGCACCATCAGGTTGTCAGAGTCCCGCTGTTACTATGAAGCATAAAGTCAATCAATTATTTAGTGAAGATGTTATTTGGCATGCTCTGTTAATACTGTTTAATTCAGTATGGAAGGAGCACACCTGTACACCTTTTTTGAACTGTATGCAGGAAATCACAACAAACACGCTGTATCATTTATTTATCATATACAGTATATAACATTGCCATGAACACCCATAGGACTGATTTTCTGTACATTTTCATAATGCATAACCACATTAAAGCAGTCTTAAAGTGAAAGACGGTCTGTAGATATTAACAGGTCCGCATTCACATATTCTGATCCAGGGGTTTATATAATTCCAAGATGATTAAAGCTGCATAAGATGGCCAAGTGGCGCTCTGCCTGATCTTCTGATGCCTTGTTGCTATAGCAGTGAGTCAGAGAGCAGTGCCTGTTACAGTGACAACCAGATGCAAGAGAACCGGATGTAAGGCATGGCAAAATGGCCGCCGTTAATTTCCGTGAAAACTGCTCACGCTGGGCGGAGAGCGCCTCTCCCGACTTCTGTGGTTTTTGACAGTGGTCACGCTGAGTCTGGTGAGACCACTGTGCATTAGTGTCTTCTGCACCTGGCAGGCGTCCTCGTACCTACCTAGGTGAGTATAGGTGAGTTTAAAGAGAACCTTATTGACATTAAATTTCCTAATTATATAAAGAATAGTATGCCATGTTCAAGGAACGTTTCAGAGGGGCGTGTTTTCAATGGGGAACAGGCTCTTTGGACAAAACAGCATTTGGCTGCAGTACCGCCCCTATCTTACACCTGAACCATTTGCATCATTTAATTACATAACACCAGCTAGCTAATCGCCGCTAACTCTGTCAGCGGTTAGCTGTCAAGTGACGAGCTCCTACACCAAGCATGGACATGACAGCTTGTTTCAACACCCTCCTCTGTCCAAACTAACTAGTCCCATTAATAAATGAGTCCCATTAATAAAGTGGACCTGGGCACGGTCCGGTCTGGAGACGTTTGTACTAGCCCGACTTTATAGCGCTAGCTACGATAAGGGCTATATGGAACTGTTAAGGCCAAAGAGTAGCACCAAACGCGTAATGCGGAAACAGGCAAACGCTCAGGCTCTTCACAGTATACTACCCTTGCGTGCAACGCGTGCGCACTACCACTGGGTTTTGAAACCCTGCTCGGCCTACACATGGGGCCTACGAAGCACGCTCAGTGTCGCAGATGTGCAGTCGACGCGCACAGGTCCTTGCAGACACAAAGCTTTGGCGGTGCGCGGACAGTCCGCGTGGAAAGTTTACTTTGGCCTTTAAAATAATGTCAAGTTAAGTCAGCTTTATTTATAGAGCATGTTTAAAAACAACCAGAGGCTGACCAAAGGGCTGTGCAGAGTAAGAGCAGAACAAAACATCAATAAGATGATAGTAAAAAGACATATATTACACAGCCACTCAAAACGCAATGGAGAAAAAGTGGGTCTGACAGAACAGGTTGCGTAGTGGATCTTAGCGGATCCGGAGGTGGAATGTCTAATGTAACGAGGCATCTGATCATTTAGGGATTTGAAATCTAAAAGAAGTAGCCTACCTAAACCTGGGGGGCAGCCCGGGGAGAGAGGCAAGGATAGAAGAGATACGCTCCCTCCTCCTCCGGCTTCCTGTTAGCAGTATGGCCGCCACATTCAGGACCAGCTGAAGGCGGGATAGGGAGGACTGCAAGGAGCACAACAGTGGTCTAACCGACTTGTGAACAAACTCTCATGTTAAAATAGTCAACCAATCTCCTTTAAATATAAATGTACAGTATAAACTACATTAATCAATGATCTGATACATTTATCAGATCATTTATCATTTATCATTTATCAGACCAACTAAAAACGGCGCCTATCCTCCCACCAAGAGCTCATTAAAAGCGGTGTGGTAATAGTCGGGGGTGGTGGGGGGTGTCAGCGGGAGGTAATCCAGTGTGGCTCAGGCTGACAGCGGGCACAGCGGCGCGTTGTCAAGCCGACAGCGGCAATCGACACGCCTGGTGCCCTGTTTAGCAGCAGGGGGGGGGGGGGTGCTCATGAAAACGCTGTGCTACACCCACCGCCGCTGTTGGATTTACTCACAGCGGAGAGTCGGAGTTTGCATTGTTCAAATCACGCGTGCGAACATCAAGCAACATAAACAATAACCAAACAGGTTAGGCACATTGTGGTTAAATACAAGATAAGTAGATAATTCCCCCCAAATCCCCACTTTTGAGATTAACCAAGCTTTACCTGGACAAGTGTGTTCTTCTCGCTATGAAAAATAGCTATCTCCTAAAAATAATACTGCGTATCATAGCACTTCCCCGGTAGGCTAAGCTCTCTGCACCATTAAACTAATTCAAAATGGCGTGCAGCGATTTAGCTCAACGGGGCAGCTGTCCTCGTTGTGCAGTGCACCCATCTGCACCGTGATTTGAAGGAAGTCTGACGTTCACACACCAGCCCGTACGGAGGTTCTGTTTGATAAATGATGCACAGCTATGATACAAAATACTCATATTAACAGACTACTGTACACCTGTGCATTAACTTAATGTATAGGATTTGTATAGGCAAGATCTTTCCGCTCCTTTTCCCCATGTGATGCCAGACTCACCCTTTCACCACTGAAACATCCTCGCGTACGATTGAGTTTGAATCGTCCCCGCCTGACCTCTGGGGGTGATCCGATACAGATATTAGTTGTGTTGTGACCTACTTTCCTGTTCCCCGTCCCGACTCAACACCAGGCTGTCTCCTCCCACTAAAACTCGACTCCGTGTCTTGGCGGTACCGAGCGCTCAAGAAAAGTTGTGTTATTCGTGACCACCAGGGTTCAGACAGCTTGACAAGAAGATAAAACAAAAAACCTGAGAAGCACTTACGTTTAGAGGTCTTGAATCAAGACTAATCAATAACAAACTAATCAATACATTGATTTGGTTCTGGCTGGCCAGTAAATGTCCATCCTCACAAAGACCTCACCGTCTGGCCTGGTGTACAGGATCATTTCTGCGTCCTTCTGCGTCCTTTTATTCTCGTGACGTCACGTACAAGGCTCTGGGTTCGTGTGTCTTTCCATGGCTTAGAGTCTGTTTTGATCACAACGCCGTGCGCTCCATTTTGCGACAGACACAAGCTTGTAGAA
>JAOEHI010037196.1:0-22866 GCA_025447815.1 Percopsis transmontana | reverse complement strand
CCAACAGAATTGTCCAGTAACACAGTGCAGTTAGTGAGAAGAGTTGAGCTCTGTAGTTCATTGTCTCATTTAACCCATTCAGAGAAAACACAACAGAAATTGACGTATTACTCATTTTACTGTACCTGTACAAATAAACAAGTTAAAAGGTCTTCTTGTATATGTTTTCCTTACTGTTACAAACATCACATGTAATTTGAAGACAAATTACAACGTTACCTACAGCATGAATGCAAGGCTGTAATGTTCCTTTTATGTCATTAGCGCTATAAAAATGAAGGAAAACACAATAGCTTATCCAATCACTGACTGGACTTCATTAGATCTCTAGGGTTTTTTGAGCAGTCCAGTAGGTCCTAAATATTTTGTCTCATGTAGCCTACAGATGTGGCAACCTAGGTGTGGTGCAAATGGTTCCATGGCAGAGAATTTGCAGCACTGAGTTGTGGTACATCAGCTCAATGACACAACATGTTGTGGCGATTAGTAAGCGCTAGAGGCCTCCCGTATATTAATAGCCCATTTAACTGTTTTGATTTTTAATGCTGTGTACTGAATAAAGCAATATCATTTAATGCTGTTATATAATGTTGGCTTACAATATAGGCTTGTTACTGCTGAGCTTACAGTACGTCTTTCTTCTTGTTTTTTACGATTCTCATGGATGGATTGGAAGTTTGGGACGCTGCATTCTAGGATGCAGTGGGCCGGTGCACTATAGATTTTAAACAATTGTTGGCCGTGATTTTAATATTTCCGAAATTCCTCTCTCTCTCTCTGTCCCTAGTTATCCTTAACATCCATCGAACAGGCTGCATCGGTGTTACACTACATTTGATTGTGTGTGTATAGCCTATATATAAATGCCTATCGCTATCACAACACAAGAGGTTACGATAATACATTTATTTATAAATGTATTGCAGTTTCTCTTTCTACACTATTGTTAGCAATTTGGCCTGAATTCTATGAACGTTTACCCTTACATTTTACATTTACATTTACATGTAGAGCCTTTAGCAGACGCTTTTATCCAAAGCGACTTACAATCAGTACATTTGTCAACCGTTGAACCGGTTAACCACCAGTTATTACAAGCAAACAACATTCTCCTAGAATAAGGACAGCATCATGTCATAAGGTTAATTTACTTATGCATTGTTAGTAGGCCTACATTACCCGAACGTTATCATTCACTCCTCAAAACAGTCAATAACTGCTAGCAGCCTAAATTCCGGCAAAGTGTTTAATATTCTAAGAGCTGATCTAACAGAGTAGAAAGGAGGGACTTTTTTATTATTAAAAAGGAGGATAGAACAAGGATTGTTATAGAGGATTTTGTGGGATTGGTGCTATGAGGTATAAAGATCGGTGGATTCGGTGGAGATGGATCTTGAAGAGGTGGGTTTTAAGTCTCTTGCGGAAGATTGGTAGTGACTCTGCTGTTCTGACCACTGCAGGAAGCTTATTCCACTATTGCAGTGCCAAGACAGAGAAGAGTCTGGACTGGGCTGCTCAACGCTTTCACACAGCTCGTGGCGATGGAGGTGCCAGCCTGCCACCCGAGGTGGAGCACTTCGATCTACCACCTCGGCTGGCCTACCCTGAATCTTTTGCCGAAACCTTTTTTAGTTGAGCCGATCAACTAAAAATCAGTGATAATCACTGAAATTATTTGATAAATAAATAGCATTGTGTATAGAACTGGATTAAAAAAATCTATCTCACACTCACGGTTATGCTGTAGGGCTGTGATCAACATCGGCATCTACGACCAAATTACAGCCGTAATGATATTAGGCCGCAACAGCACTTTGATGCGATGTTGCCTAATATCAAAGTCACTGCACTTCCCTGCATGTTCTCATGACTGGTTGTTGAAGCCCTATTGGAGAGAAAGATTCTGCCTAGAAACCACATGAATGGGTGTTCTGTACCTTATGACCAAGAGAGCGAACGTTGCGGAAGTGTTTTAGACGTAACCTTTCAATGTAGGTTCTATATGGAAACTCTAAGCAGTCCAGTAGCAGTCCAGATATAACCTCTGGGTTCCACTTAGCACTAAAAAGCGTGCATCTATGGGGACAAGCTATAATAATCATATTGTCTCTTTGAGTGTAGGCTTTCTATCTTCTTCTGCAGAATACCTCTACTGTGGCAAACAACAGGCATTTTGGGCTCATTAGAGCTTTATTTATTACAAGTTACCTTTTAATTCATTGATCTAATGTTGGAATTATATGATGCAAGATCATAGTGCATTACATGATGATGTTTGACACCAAAAGGTTTCCTAGTTACTGCCTCCATAGCATGTTGACCTTAATCACTTTCCCAAAGCGATATTAGCGTGTTATGTTTTCTGTAATAGGGTCTCTAGACATAGAATAATCATGGTCAAATGGTCAACAGGTCATTACCTCCATCCACCCTAGAGAGCAATTAAAGATGCATTGCCACCCTTCAGGATTTAGCCTGCACTTGGATCAAAACAACCATGTCCTTTGGTTCAAGTGTCTAGAGAATAATCCCTCAACCTTTTTGAGAGATTATGCTCCTGACACCCAAGCGGACTCATGGACGTAAAGCAGAGAAACAGACACAAACAGAAAGCCTGTTTACCTACTATGGATAGACCTATGTGACCCCATGGACCACTTTATTATGTTAGATCTTTTGACTTCATTTGAAACACTTGTTTTAGGATTCTCTTGTGTTTTATTACTATTACAATTAAAATTTAACAGTTTTATGTTACTCATATCCTAGAATCTATACTCCTATCCTAAAAAAGCAACAATCAATAGGATTATTTGTATAAATGAAAGAGTAGCCAAACCCCCAAATGTTTTTAGTTGAAAACCCTTTGTGTTGGTTTGCGTTGTTGGTTGGTGATTGATTAAAAGTTGTTTGCTAATATTCTCCGTTTTGTGAATGTGTGGTGCCTACTCTTAAACTATCAAACACATGCTATTGTAATTTCTAACTGGCTGATTTGGGACAGACCGAAACATCTTCATGTCTGCTGAAGCATGTAACTCAGCCATAATCCTGCCACAAATGTGTCCCTGAATTAGTATATTCTAAATGAGAGAGCATTGTATACTCGTTGTGTCACCTTATCTTATCAAATCTTCCAAAAGAGAAATTGCCATTCACCCAGGCTACCACTTGCCGATGAGGCATCTATGTAGCTCTTCATAGGCCCAAGTAGAGAGTGTGGTGACATGGATGGCCACATTTTAGACGCACTCTGCCCCGTTTTTTGTGTAGATGGTAGGGCACAGATGTATACTGCAGCAAGTCTTGACTGCAATAACTACAGTGGGAAACATGTCATTCGGGCAGTGCAGGACTGGTGCAGAGCGGCCAAGGGGGGAATGTGGCACCAGACAGGATGGGTTGGTTAGGGTGGATGACTCCCAGCCAAAAGGTCCTGAGTTTGATCCCCGACATGTCCAGCCCACCTTCAAGCATACAGACCAAGATGTCTAACCCTTACCTGCTCCTGAATACTCATAATTGAACTCACTGTAAATTGCTTTGGATAAAAGCATGTGCTACATGACCTAGTAGTTTGCTGCTTATTAATTAGTCAATAGCAGACCTTTTGTTAAACTCTCAAGTCTGTGGCTTTCATAACTCAATATTCACACTGATGTTCGCCATGAATTAACCCCACTTGTTTGTTCAGCCGCCATTGACTTCCACTGTGTCTCAAAAACATGCTTCTAACATGTCTTAGATACTAAGCTGGTCGACATCTCTGCTTGTTGTATGTATTCTCCAGTTAGCAGAATCAAGTTCTTCAACAGTACCGTAGGGTATTTTGATGTTCCTAGAGTGCAGGATTGTCTAATGGTCTAGGTGTTGGACTCCCATCCGGAAGGTCGTGGT
The DNA here is from genome assembly GCA_025447815.1 of Percopsis transmontana. Classification (NCBI taxonomy): domain Eukaryota; kingdom Metazoa; phylum Chordata; class Actinopteri; order Percopsiformes; family Percopsidae; genus Percopsis; species Percopsis transmontana. Next base: position 18,969 of record JAOEHI010037196.1, on the reverse strand, counting down.
TTCGAGCTCCAGAGGTGGCCTACCTGTAAGCATCCTTGAGCAAGATGCCTAACCCCTACCTGCTCCATGTAATAGCAGCATGTAATTGTAAGTTGCTTTGGATAAAAGCGTCTTCTAAATTACCTCATTGTAATTGGATAAAAGCATCTGCTAGTTGTAGAGTCAACTTTTCAGACACATTACTAATGGTAGGCAATCATTTTGGTTAGTTCATTGTGATTCAGTACCTCTAAATGTATGTACTTTTCAAGTTTTTTGAGCCGTCTGAACACCATAACTTCATGGCCCCGCAAGAAGCAGTACTGCCCCAATGTTGAGTTGAGGCAGAGGTTATTTAGCATTTAGCAGATGCTTTTATCCAAAGTGACTTACAATTACATAATGATGCTATTACACAAAACAGATAGAAGTTAGGCAACTCACTCAAGAATGCTTACAGGTAGGGCAACTCTGGGGTTTGAACCCATGATCTTCCAGCTAGGAGTCCAACACCTAGACCACTAGACTATCTTGCCCCCCTAGCCTAGCAATTAGTTTGAGGAGTGAATGATAACCTTTGAGTAATGTACTAAAAATGCACAAGTGAAGTAAACTTATGACATGATGCTGTCCTTATTCTAGGAGAATGTTGTTTGCTTGCATTAACTGATGGCTAACCGGTTCAACTGTTGACAAATGTACTGATTGTAAGATGCTCTGGATAAAAGCCTCTGCAAAATGCTGTACATGTAAATGGGGCAGGGCAGGATAGTCTAGTGGTCTAGGTGTTGGACTCCCAGCCAGAAGGCTGTGGGACTTCTCAAACTACATCTTTGATCATACTATTTAGTGATGGCCAAAGCAATAATATGCCAACCTTATCCTTTAAAGTCTCTAATTCTCAGTCACCAAAGTCACAACATTTGAAACAGACTTTGTTTAATGCCTTTGTAAAAGTTCTACCATCCGTTTTCTGGTCAGAGACCACCTGATTCCCAAGCATGGAATCAGCTAAATGAATGTCCTGGGGATAAAGAGACATTGCAGATTAATGACTAACCCTAGTGGGTGAACTTGTTTACTTTCTCGCCCTCTGTGTACATCTGTAACAGGAGAAGCTATTACATCAGTGCTTGTGGAGTGAGGGCGTCCCAGTGGGATTGTTTAGGACACAGGCAGTGAGGAAGAATTATGACTCGTGGAAGGGCCAGACTGGGGTTAGATTTCATCCAGAAACACAACATCTATTCTTAACAATATATCTATAGCACCATTTGCTGCTGGAGTAAATTAAATGCATGTTGTGATAATAGGCCTATATGCCTTTTACATCCACATTTAAGAACCGAAACTTGATGTATGCTAACATAGTTGTTTGACAGGGCTGCAGTTTAATTTTGCCTCCTTGATTGCAATCGGCTGTTTTCACCTACTAACAAGATCTCTAACAAACCTAAAGACAATCAAGCAGACCTTTTAAAAAATAAAAATAAATTCAGTAGCACAGAAAAAACACACCTCTGTAAATACCACAAAACATCCAAATATGGTCAAATTTATTGTTATGAAAAAACAGACATATAATCAGCTAAGATAATAAATATGCATTAAACATTTTACAAATAAAACTCGCCTCGCACACGTTAGAAATTCAAACACTTAAAAACCAAACATCAATTCACTCACTTATTCATTGACAATGCAGTCCATGTTGGAATGCGTCGCTCATACAATGCTTGCGTTTCCATATCATACTAGCACAACTGTAGTGTCTGTGCATACTTTCATGACTGAATGCACTGAAATCCATGACCATCTTGGCACCTACCAACTGTACTACTATAAACCAAATCAAGTTGCTTATATGGCTTCTAATATATTTTTAACTTGGAAATGACACATAATAATAAAAATGCAATTAGTGTTCTCTCTGGAATTATATTAAACCTTCCTTTACTTTTGAGTCTGAATTAAGAGAGAGCAGCTGGCCTTGTAGAAAACTCAACATTGCCACCCAGTGGTTTTCAAGCACCACTGCAATAAATACAACACTCCGATGGGATGAGGCTCAGTGTGCGACTGTCTGCGACCTTTGACCTTTGTAGAGCACCTGGCCTGCTGAGGCGGTCTTGAGAAAAAGAGTGAACTCCCACCAGCGCCGAGCCTCCCCTCTGACCTCCCTTAAGGCGGAGATGCTACCCAAACAGGTCATGTTTACCCTGCTATTTTAACAGCATAGGATCGGGCGTTCTTTGCTGCTGGGGGGGGGGTCACCAAGAAACCAGAAACTGCTGGCGTCTCCGTGGAGCCTACACCCTGCTGTCCGTGACAACGGTGCCATCTTTATCTTTGATCCTGAGCCGGCCGTTGGGGTAGCGCGTCTCCTGCCTGCCGTCGGTGTAGACCGTCTTCACCGTTCCGTCCGGATACTCCCTCTGCTTGTAGTCTGCCGTGTGGATCTCCTTCTGACCCGTGTTGAACCGGATCTCCTTACTGCCATCCCTGGGTGGGGCGGAAGACACGCACCCTCGGTCAGAACCATCTATTTGCCCTGCCCTGACAAGCACAGAGTGGCGTGACTATTGGTAGCCTTAGCAACGCAAGCACAAAGTGGCGTGTCATTTGTTTTGCCGGGCTCTGTGATGGGCAAAGTACAAGAGTAAAGTAAAAGCCTAAGTAAAGCCTAGATTGCAATACGCAAGGGGCACGCCAGACAAGAGAAAGGGCTGATTTAGACACTTTATCTACAAACTCCTGCATCTCCTCGTCGAAACTACGCATCTGCTTAAAAAGAATGTTATTACAATTACAATTAGCAGACGCTTTTATCCAAAGCGACTTACAATTACATGCTGCTATTACATGGAGCAGATAGGGGTTAGGCATCTACTCAAGGATGCTTACAGGTAGGCCAACTCTGGGGATCAAACCCACAACCTTACCGGCTAGGAGTCCAACACCTAGACCACTAGGCTATCCTGCCCCTATATTCGGCCTTTTTGCTATTCTTTGTGTATAGCGGGCACTTTCTCCTTGAAAGCAACGGCAAACATACAAATTGTTCCTTAACATTGAGAAGTTGTAAATTGCAACAGTGTTGTAAAACATGCTTTCACAACAATAATAAAGGACAGAGGAGTTCACCTAACAACTTCTTCTGTCTTCCTCAACGACATTGTAGCATTTCTACTGATTTTTTTTGTACATAGTGGCATCTTTAGTTTAGGAAAATATCTCTACGGCACTTAGTTCAGATTGCGCTTAGGCCGAGCGAGTATCAATTGCTTAATGGTCGGGCCTCATCCGCAAAGCATTGCACGCCACCCAATATGGCGAGTATGTACCCTAAAATGGCGAGTAGAGTCCCCTAAAATCCAAAACGTCAATTTATTTTTTACACAATTTCTGTTTAAAGATGTTCTTCAAATGTTCAAGATATTAGTTCATTTTATACATTTGAGAATGGGGGTGTATGGATAGCCAAAACAGAAGGTCAGTGTAATGTATAAGTTTTTATATTCTGCTCATTCTGGTTTCTCCTACTATAACAGTAGTGGATTTTTATAGCGTTTCTTACGGATTGACTTGTATGATGGTGCCATCTACCAGCACGCTCTCCTCCCTTCCGTCTGGATAGAGGTTCTTCACCGTCTGGTCCGGGAAGGTGATCTCCTTACGGCCGTCCGGAAAGTGCTTTTCTACACAGGAAATATTAGTTAAACAAACTACGAAACGACTAAATGCTTATGGGGTTGCACTGAGGAATACAGCTGCAGTTTGGGAAACCGCAGGGGTCGCAAGATGCTTTTAAAGATGTTTAATTTTGTCTTTTTTTGAATATAGTGTTATTATCTTAATTAAAAATGGAATAAAAAGTACTTGCACATTCAAAAATCCCCACCACACCCGTATACAGTACAAAGAGTGTGTGTGTGATCATATATCTGCTGTATTAGTCCATCACAGTGAGTAAACCTATGGTATTACTATTCTCTAGGAAAGCTGAGGTGTGCGTGGGAACAGGCCAGGTGTCTGGTCTCACCGGTCTGGTTGTTGGGGAAGTGTAGGACCTCCATCCCATCTGGGTAGGTGGTGTGCGTCGTCTGGGCGTCAGAGTAGTAGTAGATCTGACAGAAGTGAGTGGGAAGTGATTCCTGGTACCGTATAATAATCCTAGACTGGCTATGTGGGTCCACCAAATGCACTTTTTGCACGACCTCATTTTCAGAGAGCTTCTCTCAAGCACTTATTGTTGCTAGGTTACAAAAAACATCTCCTAGCACTTCCGTATTACTTAGTTGTAAGCGTCAGCAGTATAGTCTGTATAACTTTAGTTAACTTTAGAAAGGTTAGCTAAAACGATGGAATGAAATCGCCTGATCTTCAATGACTGGGTTGTCAGTGACATTGATGAGCCCGGAATGTAAGTGGAGCGGGAGTACCGAGGGCGTTTTTGGTGCCGAGGGCGTTCGGTGTCTCAAGCTCTTATTTTCTTAGGGTCTCTGTAGAAAATAGACGCAGCCAGCGCACGCACAAAACGCATTTGGTGGACACTATATGGGAGGGGAGGCCTACCTACAGTGGACCCCCCCCCCCCAGCTGGCCAAACTATGGTTCACAACTTCAGGCTTCTATTGGTGGCCCCCCCTGCCACTCACCACTCTCTGGTCTGCCAGAACCTGCTTAGTGTCTCCATTGAAGAACGTGACCTTGGCCGCCAGGCCGTCTGCAGAGACCTCCTTCCTGGTTCCGTTGGGGAAGACAATGACTCGCCCACCGCACGGCAGAACCTGCTCTACCTAGCAACACAGCATCGGCGTCATACGCTATGATGATTGTGGCTAGTGTTTTGATTTGCTAGCTATTAACCGGCTCCTTCTGGGATAAATGCGTCAGACAGTAAGAGAACTGGTGCTCTGTCACAAAAACAGCGCATCCATTTGAAAACAGAATGCAGGAGAAACACTTTCCCCAGCTCCATCTCATGAAAAAGAAGAGATTTGATCCTATAAGTAAATTGAGGCCAACTGTAAACTGGTTAGACACAAGATGCTACCGTTTTAATGTAATGTAAAACATAATTTTCTTTCTTACCTTTCCATCGGGGTGTGTGGTGACCTCTTGGTGGGCTGCTGGCTCCTGGGTCTCGCTTGCTTCTGGCTCAGGGGAGTTCTGCAACTTCAGCCAAAGTAAATTATTGGGTTCCTTTATTAAAACGGGTGCTGACGGTCAAGAGAATGCATTCAAAAACCAAAAGAGCAGCCGCGTCTTCTGAACAGACGGCAGCGCCCAAATGCAAAGGTACCACTGACTCAACCTTACATTGGTGCGTGCATGTGCTCACGTTGTCAGGATTCATGTTTACACCACGTACTACTTACATACTATTCCTTTAATAAGCCATATGTTCTACAACAACAGCAACATGACTAAAACAACAAGTTTTGAAACGATTTAGCTGTCCACAATGCTTTTCACCGCTCTTCCTATGTTGACAAATGTACTAATTGTAAGTCGCTTTGGATAAAAGCGTCTGCTAAATGCTGTAAATGTAAATGTAAATGTAAACCGCCACTATCCGCGGGTCAAGTCATTCTGCTGCGCAGTTCTTACAGGGGATCGGCTGTGCGACTGGTCCTGGGTCAGAGGTTTGTCAGAGGTCAGGGACATGGATGTTTCCTGAGGGGATTTAACCGGGCCTGTAGAGGAAGAGGAGGCTGGTCCCGATGTCTTCCTCAGGCTACTCCTTATACCTGACAGGAAACAATAGAGGAGAGTGATTGGCATTTTATCTGTGCAATGTGACAAACATTTCACTAGACTTGAGGTGAGAGGGACTTTGGGTGAGATATTTCACTAGGAACTCCTACTTCAGACAATGTCAATCCCTGGTTGCTATACCTGTAGTACCAACACTGTTCCTGCTAGGGCTCCCTCTAGTGGCCATGGCAGAGCTGCTCTGCGGAGGGCTGATGACGCTTGTATCAAGGGGGCTCTGCAAACAGAACATGGAATTTATATCGAATTAAATTAATTCAATTTCTAGGTCAGGGTTCACCTGTAGAGTTATGCTTAACTTAACGCACGTTTCCCTAGTAAATGGTACGAAAAATGTTTATTTTATGTTTGGCAAAGCGCACATCTCCTTTTCGCGTTCTTTAAATGGAACAGAAATAGTGTTTGATTAGCTTACGCCTACAGCAAATTTAACCCCTTTGGTTGAGGACGGCCCGCTGCTCTCAAACATCCTCCTTTCTTTGTCTCCCTCCGGCGGGCCCTTCCGCCAGGCATTGAGACGCAGCTTCTCCAGGGTGTTGACCTGAAAATAAAGAGGGAAACACGGCCGATTAGGGGGGCCGTTCCTGTAAATCCGGGAAGTGACCCCCCCCGAGTCCCTGCGGTGGAAAAGCACCTATTGAGGGAAGGAAAGGGGAGGGGCAACTTCATCAAAGGTCAAGAGGTCATTGACGTACCTCTTCCCTGAGGGAGCTGTTCTCAGCACTGAGGGAGTCGATCTGTTGCCGTAGGCGACCGTGCGTGGTGGACCATCGGGTCTCTCTTCTCTTCAGCTCCTCCTGCAGAGTGTTCATCTGCTGCCTCAGGTTCTGCCAGGGGTCGGGCACAGCAGAGTTTCAGAGTTCTTTGGCTAAATACAGATTCTGAGTGGTTACGAACAAGCTCATTTGCACTCATTCTGTCGCAATCCTCCAAAGTTGCCAGATGATATTGTTTTGCTACTTTTTGAGCCACGGCCCCCAAAAAAGAAGTTAAAGTAAAAAAAAATAACCACTTATTTGGTAATAGTAACCACTTATTACCCTATTTTTTAATGATAATAATATACAAATTGACATATAGCATAAAATATACTGTATATTAATATGTTAACACATGCATGGACACAATCAGATGCATCATCAATCATCTTGTGACGCCACAGGGGTGGGTCCCGAACCACACTTGGAAAACCGCGGGGCTACTGCACCTTCAGGATCAAGCCTGCAAACACGTGCGCGCCCCCCACCTGTAGGTCTTCCCTCTCCGTCTTGTCCGGCAGGGCCCTGGCGGCCGCGGCGTGCCTCTCAAACAACTTGCGCGCCTTCTGCAGTTTCCTGTTCTCCTCTTTCCTGCACTCCTCAAACCTGGCCTGCTCCTGGACCCTCTCTCTCTCAAACTCAGAGCGCTCCTTCCTGCACAACGCAATCATCACAAGCGGTTCCGGGTTATGTGTTTTAACAAGAAGGTTATCTTGCAAGGGTACACGACCCGTGAGCTAGAAATGAGTTGAGATACAACAGAGGCCCATAGAGGTTGATAAAACCACAATAGATGTGGTTCATTAAATCCAGCGACCACACAACAGTGTTAATATTAATCCCAACAGCAGTGTGGTTTAGGTTTAACTCAACTTAAGACTTTTGTGCGTGTTCCAGAACCAGTGTGTGTGTGTGTGTGCGGGTGTTTACCTGAGACTCTCTTGGTTCCTCTCATTCTCCTGTCTCAGCTTGGCCAAGGCAGCATTCTCCTTCTTAAAGCGCTCAATCTCAATTTCCAACTCCACCAGCCTCTCCCTCAGCTGTCTGGACTGGGCCTGCTGGCCTGAGGACACACCCAGAACTCAGTAACACAGTTCTGGGACATCTCTAAATCAAACAACAAGCTGCCGATTCTATGACAAATGGTTCCAATCACCTCCATCTCCTTGCACTTATTTTGTGAAACAGCCTGAATTTATACCTAAAACTATGTGTGCATCCATTAACAGGCAAAGGGGAAAACAACGTTTGACACTGCTTCAGCCCTGCTTGAAGAGGATTTATGCTGTGGTGACAGAGTTTTGGGCTAACAAGGCCTAGCCTGGTTACACCTCTCAAATGATGTCAAGCATACAGTAGAGCTTACCTTTGCCCTTGTCAATAGGGTTTTCCAAGCAGGGACCCGTAATAAGTAATGAACGTGAAAAGCTGCTGAACTGAACAAGCGCTTGTGTGCGGTCAGTCACAAGCAGGAGTGGTAGCGATAACAAAATGTTCATTCTCTGTGATTATCAGGCTAGACAAAACCACTATTTTTACACCACTTGTCCAACTTGTCGTGGGTTCGAGTGCCAGAGTTGGCCTACCTGTAAGCATCCTTGAGCAAGATGCCTAACCCCTACCTGCTCCATGTAATAGCATCATGTAATTGTAAGTCGCTTTGGATAAAAGCGTATGCTAAATGACCTCATTGTAATTGTAAAGAGTTTTTATGTTTAGCGTTTTTCCATGCCAGTGTGTGCCTATCTTAATAAACTACTAGTTTTGCTTGTCGTACCAGTATTCTCCTCAGCCTTTCTGGGCTCAGGAGCAAGAGGAGGCACAGTTTGGGTTTTTGGCTTCAAAGAGGGGAACAGCCTTGCCATGAGCTGAGAGGTAGGAAGCGGTGGAGCTGGCTCCTGATTGGCCGAACAACCAACAACACCCTTGTCTTTGGACACCGCTACCTTCCTTGTCAGTGCCTTCTCTGGTGGCGAGAGCTCATTGGCTGTTGTCTTGGAGAGCAGACTGGCTCTTCTGCCGTCATTGGCTGAACCAACAGCCTCATCCGGATCATTCCAGGTGTCGTTGTCGTCAAATTCCAGGCCGCCCGGCCAACCATCCTTGTCCTCCAACAGCGTGGACTCGTCCGGATTCATGAGGACGCTCTCGTCCTGACCGTCGTCCTGGTACGACCGCTTGTCGTACGGAGGGTTGGTTGGTGCAGCAAAGCACTGGCTGCTGGGAAACGTAGTCACTTCCCGGTCCCCAAATTCTGAGACGCAACAGAAAGAGACCTCAGAGGCCTCGCGGTGGCTGTCACTGTCCTTGTCCTCTTCCGCCATGTTAACATCACCAGCTGTGTTCTCTACCTTGTTGTCCATTACCACAGGCGGCGCGGCTTTGGAGTCACAAGACGGGATGCTACTACTGCCCCTCTCAGTTGTACCAGCACTGGTGCAGCTCTGCAGTGCTTTGGGAGGTGACGGTCTAGGGGACTTTATTGGGGTGGATGAGAGTCGTCGCTGGTGGAGCCCCCTTGCGGCCAGAAGTTTCTGGTGTTGCTGGTCCATCTGTAGAACCTGGAAGAAGAGAGTAGAGTCCTTACTCTGGGCGTGAAACAGGTGTAAACAATGACGTGGAGGGGATAATGGTTACTCAAACACTAAATAACCCAATCAGAGCCAAGCTTCATAAACACTTCTGTCCTTAAAGGTCCCCGTATGCTGAGGGACAAAACTAAGACTTTCTGCTGTCTTCTGAGCTTTCAGTAAAACATGTTTTTAACCTCTGTATTTTTGTTTGTAAGTTTGTAGACGACGGTAAGAGTAACTGCTATTGCAAAGTACGATTATTTGCCGTTTTCAATAAGCATTTCTTTTAAAAGCTTTACATTCCTAGAGTAGGAAACAGATAAGCATGTTTAGCGCTCCTCCCGCAGTCTCAGTAAAGAGCCAACTGATATATGCAATCTGTTATTGTGTTACACAATAACAGAGAGTGGAAAATATTAAAGTAATTTCTGAATACTTAGATTAGATTATACACTTTTTAAACAAATTTTAAACAAATCTTCTTGACGTATATAATATAGTTGTGCCTCAATATAGAATCCTAGTGACATTAGTAATTGTAATATCCTACCCAACACTCAGACAGTCCTACCTTCATGACAAAGGAGGAGTTTGAGGAGAAGGAGAGCTCCTCAGCAGCTTGTTCGAGGAGCTCAAACTCTCCCAGTTCCATGCTCTCCTGCTGCCTGTTGCACTCCCAGCGCCGGAGCTTTTCCTGGAACAACGAGTCAAAAGAATAGTCTTGTACTGCTGCTCCTGCGTCACCCTCCTCCTCCTCCTCCGACCTGGCCCTCCCGCCCTCTGGGTCTTTTCTGAAGACCGTGCTGGCGGTGCGGCCCTTCGCCATGCCTGTTCCTCCAGCTACTCCGACCACTTTACTTACGGCCTTTGAGTTTGCCTGGGCACCACGGGTCATGGGCCTCTTGTCCTCCTGAGCGGACAGACCTGCCTTGCGGTCCTGCTGCTCCTTCTCCTTCCCCGGTGGATGTGATAGGCGCTGTTGCAGTTGGTTTCGTCTCCCCTTAAAAACAGTCTGGGGGCGCTCGGATCCTTCCGTGTTCTGATTCTGGTGGCTACCCAGAACCTTGGTCCTTGTTGTCCTGCTCTCTCCCCTGACGTCCTGGGACGAAGAGCAGGAGCCCCTCGGATGGTTCTCCTTGTTCAGCACGGCAGTTTTGCGTTGGATTGCGGGCCGCTGGACTTGGTTTAGGGTGCTTCTCAGGATGGAAGTGGGCTCAGAGATGCTGCGGGAGATAACCATGGCCTGGGCCTGTGCTTGGGGCTCCTTCTTCAGGTCTCCGTTAGGCAAAGATCCCTTACGGTTGTTGGTGAATCTGTTAAGGCCCTCACCCCGCTTTAGGAAGGACCTCTTCGGAGGGGCTTTAACTGCATCGGCTGTGTCTTGGCTCTGCTGGGACCAAGAGTATCGCAAATTAATTAGGTTGAGTAACAAATACCAATCCACCTAGTTTAGCTAAGGATCTTTGCATATTCCTATTGACACATTATATTTGCTACCAAAATTAAAAACTTAGCAGTATTAGAAAAGTATTTGTGTTGGAATGTTAGGCCTAGGATAAAGATCCATTATCATTATCTCTATTGCGTCAAATGAAGACACCACAATAGAAAAAAGGTTGGGGGGGCGATGCCAATTTAGAAGTTTCTTTGTTTCATATTCTTCAGTGAATATAAATGTCATCATCTAAACGCCTGAGTCTTCTGCCATCAATGGCACACTAATCTTTATATCACTATGCTACTGGCAGCTGGTTTATGGGTAGAGATAATGTCTGACTTGTTGCCTGCTGTTCTTAAGTCTCTCCTCCTCCAACCTCAGCTGCTCCTCGAGGAGGTCCTCAAACGTCTGCTTCTGTCCCCTGACGCCTGGCTTAATGGGCCTAAAGTATGCACACACCCACACACACACATATACACAGCGAAAAAGTTAAGCAACATTTAATTATGTTCTTCTCAGTTCATGGGGAAAGTAAACTAGTAACAAGAGGGAAAAATGTATATCCACCTATCCTGCAAGCCTCTTTCTTCTCTTCTATTGGCATCATCAGCGAAAGTATCCTCATTACATACAACTGATGCAGTGTCACTTTCCTGAGAATGGCTACCAAAACTCTGCTCGTGGTTATTTCTTCCTATTGGAATGAACATTAACAACATAACATATAATAATAACACAAATGTGTCAAATCTGTTGTCAAAGCACAAAGGGGGAAAAAAAGACCTGTCTTCTGCTCTGCCTGAATTTCCACCTCCTTGTCCTCCCCTCTTTGTAGCAGTCTCTGTTTCCCTGCCTGTAGACACTCTGGGTCCTGCCCGGGGCCTCCATGGGTAGCAGGAGGGGCCCCATGGCTCTTAATAGGGGGTCTGAAGAGGGATTCTGTGTGAGGAGGGGGCCCCTGGAGTGTGCCCTCACCCCAGTGTGTTCCCGACGACGCTGACGTCTGTGTGGGATCTGTAAAACACATTAATCACTGCATCATTTAGAACTGACAATGCCCGTTGTTGGTTCGGGTGCAGCCATAGTTCCTCTAGGGTTTAAACAGGATACAATACTTTAAAGGCCACGGTATATTTCAAAAGAACAGGGTCTGCACCTGTGTGTGCACCTGTGTGTTCAATGGGGGGTAGGATAGTCTAGCGGTCTAGGTGTTGGACTCCCAGCCAGTAGGGGGCAGGATAGTCTAGTGGTCTAGGTGTTGGACTACCAGCCGGAAGGTTGTGGGTTCGAGCCCCAGAGTTGGCCTATAAGCATCCTTCAGCAAGATGCCCAACCCATACCTGCTCCATGTAATAGCACCATGTAATTGTAAGTCACTTTGGATAAAAGTATCTGCTAATTGTAATTGTAATTCAATATGGCGAAACACATTTTATGCGTACCTTTATTACTGTGGAACAATGTAAATGTGTCATACTGTTAGAGATTTTGCTATACTGTTTATACCATGGCACACTGAATCAGTGACCAGGATAGTTTTATGTGATTATGGCAGTCTCGCCGGGCAGCCGGTAGACTTGTATTGTATTTGATTCACTGGATAAAGCAAAAATAGGCATTATCTGATTTATTAAAAAACATTTCTTAGTTGAATCTCTACACCACCAAAAAAAGTACAGCACCATATCGTGATATAGTTACCATTAGGTCATTTAGCAGATGCTTTTATCCGAAGCGACTTACAATTATGCTGCTATTACATTATTACCATTACCATAATATACAATTACATGTGATTATTTGTCATCAAATGAAGTCAGATTCCGAAATACAACAACAAATATTTGACCCGCTGATGTCAGCATGTCAAGTCAAGGTTCTTACTAAAGTTCAATATCATCCTGAAGGATACTTTAAGAAGCTGCAGACAACAAGGGTCTTCAAATCCACGCACCTCTTTTCGGAGGATGTCCTCAGGACTATGCTGTCGCTACAACAAAGGAATTATCACTACATTGTTAGTTGGGTTAGCGTACCTGCCCCACAGCGCTGCGATCCGTTCATCAATCCCAGGAGCCTTTGCTGTTCCTCCTGTAGGCGAAGCAGTTCCTCCAGCTGATGAGCTTTCAATTGTTCCTGCATGTGTTGCTGCCACTGCCTCAACTACAGCACACATGAAGACACTCTACAGTTAGTCAAATGATGATGAATAAAAACATAAGATCATCCCATGCTGCCTTAACCCTGCCCTGAATAGATATTGCTGGTGAAGAAGATAGAAAAGAGAGGTAGGAGGAGAGTGGCATTGTGTGTATGACTTGCTTCAAATGGTAAACAACACACCTAGTCACTTATTCACTGCGTAGGGTTCTGACAGAATCAGTTGTACTTAACTGTGCAAACTGAGGCATTTACTGAGCAAGTCTGATCTTCTCAAGTCATCTGCCTAGTTGCATTGGTTTAACTACACCGGTTTAACTGCACTATTTTCATGTCTTTAAGATTGCTAGTGCTTATAGCATTACTGCTTCTGGTTCTAAGAGCAGCAGATGTAGGCCTTATTTCCAAAAAATATTCAAATCAAGTGGTGCAAACTTCCGCCCTTACCTGTTCTAGTTTCATAACCAATGACAGATCCTGAGATTTGCTTGCCAACTGTTCTAAAGTATCCAGTTCTAAGACTGAATTCTGAAGAGAAGCCGACTGCCGACAATTTCTCGGCCTCTCAGCCATTGTAGTCTCTGCTTCAAGTTGCCGGTTAAGGCCGTCCAGCCCCGCAACACACTCCGACGGAACCAGGCCAGCATCGAGACTATTGAGGCAGCTGCTGTTGGCCGAGGCAGGCAGCGGAGCGAAGTGGGAGGTGAATGAATCGTCTGGATCCGGAGGTTCGGATTCGCGGTTCGAACGATGCCGAAAAGATCCAGACAATTCCGGTGAAGGATTAAGGATAACCCCGGCTCTGGAACTACTTGGCATCCATCTAGCGAGGAGGTTTTCCTGAGAGTACTGCAGCCCAGCTGGAGATGACATGACCGTCTTCTCTCCACTCGAGTAGCTAATCCGGGATTAGGAGGTCAGATTATTGTGACAGGTTAAGTGTCAGACCCAAATACACTTTCGAGCCATGAAAATGATGTCAGGAACTAGGAAACGTTACGGTAGCTAAAGACGTGTCGGTTTAAAGGGGTGTTTGCTGTTGTTAGCAACAGTAAAATAAACGTATCATGAAGGTGGGACGTAGCTGGAACAAGACATGAATTCACATTGAAATGTACATCTAAATGATCTTGCGAATTTTGTTAATTTTCTAATTCAACTTTAACAACGTTGTTTAAAAACTCGTCTTCATTGCCTGTCTGTTTAGTCAGGATGTTGTCACAAGGACCGATTTAATATAAAAGGGACGGGACTGGCACTAAACATTAAAAAGAAACATGCAATACTCACATGTAGTCAACGTATTAAACTGTCCGCTATATGTAAAGGGTTAATGTTTAAGTCTAGAGAAGTGATGGGACATTCGAAGCCTGCCGCCATATCAAAACAAAGCCCGCGAGAGAAGAAAACACCAGCAGTTGAATTGTGGGCAATGTATTTTAAATAACTCCGCTTTTTTTTTTAAACGATACATTTCATTTAAATTTATCAAACGTGAACATAAACGTTATCATAGCTGATAATTGGAATATTTTGTAAAAAATAATTGTAGCAGTCTGTTTTATTTAAAGATAACGTTTTTCTTCTAAGCTTTATTTCGATTTATTTCACAATAAAAGATTGGTCGTGGAATTAAGAACATTATTCTCAGAGTCGATGAAACATGTTTGTTCTTGTTATTCAAAGAAATGTGGAAATATTTATATTATGTGATCTAGGCCAACTATATCATTAGTTTGATTCTCATTTATTGTTTTGATCTTAAATAAAACCCTTATACTGGTACCTACATAACGGAAATGCATGTTTTGACTTGTCATTGGTCAATCCGAAATTCAGACAGAAATACTGACATCGCCAGACTGTGTTCCTAACCGGCGATAATAACCTATTTCTATAATGGAAAAGGTCGTTTGTAATACACATGGTAAGTAAGTCAGTAGGTTCAATTTAAGGTCTTGCGTCTAAATTCATTACTAGGGGTTTTGTTTCTTAGTTTGTGAAATGACAGGGCAGTTTCTTTTACAAATGGCTTTTGTCATAATAGCTGGCTAAAGTTAACCATATCCTTCATCCTTCATGTACATGTAACATGTAAGTTAGTAAACAATACTTATCTGCTCTCTTAAACCAGGAAACGTGTGCATGTTGAAAACTGGCGTTAAAGAAGGACCGAGTAAGGGCAAAAGCTTCTATGTCTGCATTGACAAGCATGGCTGCGACTTTACTCAAGTTGCAAGGTAACATTCACAATATTTACAGTATGTCTTTACTGAGCCAATTATTTAAATGTATTGTGTGATGCTTTGGTAGCACTCTAACGGGTAGTTGATGTGAGAAAATAAAGGAATGGACTTTGCACTGATTTGTAGAAACCAGAAGAAAAGCAACAGTTATGCATTCTAAAAGCCATGATGACATTAAACCAGGGATGTTTCTGTCCTAATAAGTATATAATTTGTGACTTCAGCATCCCGGCGTCTCACTGCCTCCATCATGAAGATTCCATAGTGGAGCTCCAAGCTCTTTCTTACAATCAACAGAAACAGAACTATAGGTTTGTGTGTCTATAGATTTTTTTTTCTGATGTGCTGTCTAGATGTGACGCTGTGAGGCAGTGCTTTAAAGTAACAAACTCCTTTACCTTTTCAGATTGTTCTATCGTTGTGTTTCGGGGAAGGAAGCAGGTCAGAAGTGGTGTGGGAGTGTTCCCTGGACTGTAGTAAGATGTTTGTATTGTTTTACAGATGTTACCAAACTCACCGGCCACTTCACTAGGTACATCTAGAGAAACTAATGCAGTCTAATACAACAGTAATACAATAAATCCTTTAGGAGAGGTGGCGATTCAACTGTATGATCATTTTGGAGGATGTAGTTTGTGGTTTGGCCACCTAATTTCAATAACACAGACACCTTTGTGTTTAATTCTATACAGTTTAACAGCATCACAAACTACATCCTCCAACATGATGATACAGTTCGCCACCTCCTAAAGGGTTTCAACATACACTGAACATTATAACAATCATGAAGGGAGATTTATTGCAGGACTCTTGCATTAGACTGCATTAAATTCACTAGGTGTACCTAATGAAGTGGCCGGTGAGTATACTGTATGTCTTGGTCTGCCCTAATATATACAGTAAATTAAAAGTCAAAGCAATCCCTCTGTCCTCCACCAGTTATGATGTATTATTTATTATCTTTTGGCCTCTGGAAACTGTTTTCTTTTCTGTACGGCTGCTGTGTTTTATCTCAGCCAGAGAAGGAGAGGCGGAACCCTCTCTCCAACAGACAACTTCAACCCTCCTGCCTGCCCCCAGATCGAAACCCCTTCAAGGCCCCGGGCAAGATGGAGCAGGACTCAGAATGGAGGAAAATGCAAAGTGAACGGATCAAGGAGCGGGGAGGAGAGAGAGCTGGTGAGGAGGCTAAACGAGCACAAGAAGAGAAGAGACCGGAGTCAAACCAATCAGATTTATACAAAGGAAAACATCTTCCACCAGGGATGAAGATAAAAAACAGACTTCTAGAAGAAGATAAATCGAATTCCATAGGCAGCGACAAAAAGACGGTGGTTGAACTGAAAGACGAAAATGACCCTCGAGAGGGAGCCTCCGGGGGCAGACCTTCCCCCAATGACCAAATGCAGAAACTCTCAAAAAGGAACTTGCCCAAACAACCAGCTAGTACAACCAAAGCCATTGAAATGTCTAGAGAAGAGCTTGAGACGGCCTCCAATCACGCTACTAGAGACACCCAGAACCCTTCACCTGTCAAGCCAACGCACAGCCCTTCAACCCAAGAAAACCCGGACAAGACTAAAGCTCCTTCGGTCCTCACACATTCCAGAAAGCTTAGTGATGACGACGACAACGACGACGATGTCCAGTTGATATCAGTGAAGCCTGCGACCCAGAAGACCCCTCCTGTGGCCCCTGTCCAGAAAACACTGACGTCCTTTGCAGGATTCCAGCTGGCTTCTCAGGTCAAAGGTCAACAGCAAGACCCCAGAGGGCTGCACAACCTCTACTCTGCTGAGCTCCAAAAGAAAAAGGTGAGGAAATGGCTTGTTTCTAGATGAAGATAGATTACAGACACAAAAGATGATTTTTGCCTCAAAAATTTAAAGATGTACTCCTCTATAGCATAGAACCCCAAATATTACTCTCCGCTCGCTGTTAATGTTCGAAACATAACTGCCCACAAAAGTCCACGTAGTTGTAGGGGGTAGAGAAAATGTGAGTTGATGAGTTCTGTAGGGGGAGGAGTAGAGGAATTGTGAAACACTGCAGTGTGGACGGGACATAACAATCACTTTATGTGACACAGGCTATAAATGTAATCCCAGACACAAATCAAGGATTTACACTAGTTTTAAAAATCAATAAAAGACGTTTAAAACGTCCTCGTTATCTGATCTGTAGGCCATTACATGTAGGAGTTATCATAGTAATTTCTTCCACTTTCTCTCACCAGGACATCCTGTCAAGGGTGGATGTTTCGGCTCTGCCTGATAAAGGCGAGAGGCTAAGGCTCCAGGTCAAGGAGCTAGAGTGCACCCTGGAGTCTCTGACCATCTCGGCTGCATCGGAACCTGGTACGACCCCCGCCTACCATTATAGAATAGATCATTTGTAACACCAATCGAACTGGGAGCACACTACAGCTGTATCGTTCAAAATTGTTGTAGGGTGGAGTAAATCAAGTATAAACACCACCGATAGAGATTGGCTTTGTAGACATGTTAGAAGTATATTTTTGAGAAACAATAGAAATGTATACAGGATCAGTACAATATATATGTATATATTTATCATGAACGTCAGCCTGAGGACTTAATATTGAGGTAAGGAAGTACAGAGTCTATGGTTTAACAAAAGGTTAATTCTGCTTTTAAATCAGTATAGCTTAAACTACAATTACAATTAGGTTATTTAGCAGACGCTTTTATCTAAAGCGACTTACAATTACATGGTGCTATTACATGGAGCAGATAGGGGTTAGGGATCTTACTCAAGGATACTTACAGGTAGGCCAACTCTGGGGCTCGAACCCACAACCTTTCGGCTGGGAGTCCAACACCTAGACCACTAGACTATACTGCCCCATGTATAAACTGTATACCTGTTTCATACTATTAATGATTCAGTGCAAGTTAGTATCTATGATATAATCGTTCACCACTAACTTACACGTGTCTTGCAGTGCCCCAGGGTGGTTCCCAGACAGCTCCTGCATTCAGTCAGAGGAACCCATTTAGTCGCCAGGGGGGGACCATCCTGCTCCCTGCCCCCCCAGTGGCAGGCCCTCAGCAGGAACAGGGGCATGGCCAGATGTACGGAAGTAAGTTGGCGCATTTTTCCCCTACCCTCCCAATACTTTCGTGCACCGTTCTCATCTGTACTACTTCATGGAGATGAAGTAACGTAAAGCTCTCGTGTTACTAGCAACCGCCCATGCTCAGGGGTTCTATGGCGGTAGGATGACAGAGGACCGTCTGCTGGCGGTGAAAAATGCCACCAGTGAAGCCATTGACCACCTCCACGGCTCGCTGGAGTCGTGTCCTGACCCCGACACTGAAACCGCAGACCCCAGAGGCATCAAGGTTAGAAGCTCTGAGTTATTTTGTTTCTTCCTTTTAACTGTGTTTCTTTGCATTTTATTAGTATATTTGTTGCCTGTGATAACCTTATCTGCTTTTCATTGGTTAGTCAGGGGTCTCTATTAATCCATTAAAAATGTCCTCATGTGATTGGTTAATCAGGGGTCACTGTTAAAGATTCACTTCTCAGTTTGTGCCTGGAGTTCCCCTTGAGTTTTATAAAATTGTTGTTTTGGCTCATTTTTACTCCTTGTACTTTTTTTTTTTTTTTTTTATAAACAATGTCATCATGTGATTGATCAGGGGTCTTTCTTGACAATGTCTTCGTGTGATTGGTTAATCAGGTGTCACTCCTGGCCCACCAGAGGAGAGCGTTGGCTTGGCTGCTCTGGAGAGAAACCCAAAAGCCCTGTGGAGGAATCCTGGGTAAATTTCACATTTTGTTTCTGTTTTGGTCATTTTTGGATTGTATCAACTTTATAAGAGATTATTCAAAGGCTCATAACAATAACAATGACATGAGACTGGAGACAAACTGACAACCCCCGTCTACTGGAACCTTAGGATCATTACAGTATACAGGTGCTGGCCATACAAATAGAATATCATCAAAAAGTTGATTTATTTCAGTAATTCCATTCAAAAAGTGAAACTTGGATATTATATTCATTCATT
>JAOEHI010037185.1:0-22867 GCA_025447815.1 Percopsis transmontana | reverse complement strand
CTCTCTCTCTCTCTCTCTCTCTCTCTCTCTCTCTCTCTCTCTCTCTCTCTCTCTCTCTCTCTCTCTCTCTCTATTTTTCACTTGCCATGTGGATGCAAGGCTTGCCAGCATTCACCAGAAACAGGGACTGCTGGTCTCTTAAAAAAGAGTGAACAGAGAAGAAGAGGAGGTAGCGCTGAGAGATTCCCCAGGATTGGCCTCCGAGGTTAGTTTTGTGACGCTCATTAAGTGTTTCATACCTGGTGTGTCGGTCTACTGTTGTTTTACGTAGGCTTGTTGCTGTACTTGCTGTTCTGCAGATTTACACTTTGCTCAGGTTTTATTGACACGAGCGTGAAACACAACGCTTCCTAGCGAGAACAACAAGAGTCAAGCTGCAGATAAATAACGAACCCCAGCCAGATCAATATCGGCTATGATGAGAATCACAGACGGTGTAATGGATTTTCCACGCTGTTTAGGCTTTATTTTACCACCATCCGCTTGTATCTTGTGAGCTGTTGTTGTTATTCACCTGCCAGGCCTGGTTTGAGCCTTGTTTCAGTGTGTCACGGCCAGGAAACTCAGCTCTATTGACTGACACATTTAGTTAATTGACTGCTGGTTGCAGAATGCTGATGGCTGGGTGGCATTGGTATTGGGGTTAAGGTATCTGGAGTCTGTGTGTTGGGGGATGGAATAAAAGCCAGAGGTTCATATAGGGGTGACTGTGGTTCATGGTTGTAAAATGCGAACTAAGGACGAAGCGCTGAGCTAACGGGGCCAAGAGAGTTCCCTTCCACTGGGTCTGAGAAGTACGGTGCCTTCGCCCGGGCCTTCGTCCTAAGAATGTTCTTAGTGGCTGTTTCCAGGCACAAAGGGAGAGCTGTGACCAGCCCACACTTTTCTCCCACCTTGTGTCCCTGTGTTCGCCGAGCCATTTGCCGTCCCACGCCTCCCCAGCTAAACACAGAGCCTGTTCTCCTGAACCCCCCCTCCCAACAACCTCTCTCCTTCGCCCCTCCTCCTCGCACAGTCTTTTGGACCAGGTCAGGATGAACCCTTAGTGGCCCTCTGATCCATCACTGGTGGCTGAGGCTGTGTGTGTGTGTGTGTGTGTGTGTGTGCGTGTGGTAGGTTTGTAGGTTTGTAGGGCAACCCTGGGAGTCCCCATGACAGCAGAGGTCAGTTGATCAGAGGAAAGAACAGTGCTCCTGGGCCAGGGCCCACATCACTGACTTGCATTCCTTCACAGCCCCTGCTCTGCTTTGTTGCTGAGAGCTGAAGGGTCCTCTGTCTGTGTGTCTGTGTGTCTGTGTGTCTGTGTGTCTGTGTGTCTGTGTGCCTGTGTGCCTGTGTGTCTGTCTGTGTGTAGTGGTAGGGGGAGGTGAACTCTTCAAATATATATATATATATATATATATACTGTATATATGGGATTGGGAGACCCCGGGGACATTGTGTATTAATGAGAGTCACTCCTAGATCAGAGATTAGTTGGGACTATAGGACGTAGAGAGCATCTAATGCACTTTGTGGTGTGTGTGTGTGTGTGTGTGTTTGTGTGTGTGTGTGTGTCTCAGTTGATGTAATTGACTGTACTGTATGGTGCATTGTGTTGTGTAGAATGCATTACTCCTCATTGTGAAGTGCCCGACTCCTTGTTACAGGAGGCTGTCTCATTGGTTTAGGCACAGGGGTCGATAGGTTGGTCTCCATGGGGACCTGGTTGTGTGGTCTCTGGCAGGGGGCGGGGCCATTGTGGTGATGTTTTCTTTTTCAGCATACTGTAAGTGTACATGACTGTTCTATCGTTATTTTACAGTGCTCATTTGTAAAAAAAACAAACAGGCCCCGGTCTCACCAACATCCCTGTTTAAATCATTTGCAATGTCAACTGTTATTGGTATTTTTTAATTTTGCCCTCATTACTTAAATCAAATAAATACACGCATCTGTTCCTTGTGTTTGCTAAAGAAGGCCCTCTAGTGAAACGTTTAATATCTATACTCAAATTAGTATATATTATATTAAATGTCTTGTCCTAGTAATTAAAACAAACCCTATCACGGACAGTATACAAGCTTTGAGCAATGGGGAGGGCTAGAGATGGGGGATCTGTTTATCAAGAGATAAAAAAGTTGATTGAGGGAAGGGAGGAGGAGAATATGGCAGAGGAGAGGACAAACGATTAGGAGAATCAGAGGAAGGAGGGAGACAGGTAATCAGGCCTAATGGAGAGATGCATGTAAAAGCCAGATGGGAGCTCTGTTTCCATAACTGCGATAAGAATCCGCACAACACACACTGGATGGATGGAAGGTGCACAGCGACTGACAGCTTCCTACCATGTCATTTATCTATCACCAGCGCTGTACGTTCTGCATCAGAATGTAACACACACACACACACACACACACACACACACCCACTCACACTGTTTTAATAGAAAACACCAGCCACCACGGCAAATGGCGTGTATAATTGGTACTTCCCTCGATGCCACCCGCCAGTGTCTCCGGTCAACTACCTTTTACTAGGAACCTTGCCCATGCTTGTCACTGCTATGCAGAACCCGCCTGCGGGCACAGGCGTGGTTTCGCTATGAAAATGTGTAATCGCTTATGAGAAACTATGGCAAAAATCCCCTATTCTGTTTGCTGCAGCAATGTATGTATAGAAATCAAACAATGGATAACCTCAGTAAATGGCATTAGTGTTAGGATTTGGGCTCAGGGTTTCATAGCAGAGTGTGTTTTTTGTGTGTGTGCATACAGGTGATGGGGAATAAAATGTGAACATATTGAGTTACAGATTAAGTTATCATCTCAAATCAGGCCCAGGGAAAGCTCGGATTATACTGTCCCAGATCTGGAGGAAACCCCCTTTTCTGAAAGATTTCTCTGAGCCCTTTAAATCAGGGAGGTTGTTTGTTTCCACAGCATATTAGCATGTCTGTTTTGTTACAGACATTTGGGGAAAACACCTTAATAGCAACCAACACCCAGAAGGCCTTCATTTTGTGTATTTAATTGTCTATTTAGTACAACTGAATTAGTTACTCTTCCTCTTTTACAACTGAAAGTTCAGATTAGTCAAAAACCACGTTGCCAAGTGCTGACATAGCGCCAAGCATAGCAAGAGACGTACTGTGCCAGCCGCAGGCATTGTGTGTGTGTGTGTGTGTGTGTGAGAGAGAGAGAAAGACTGTCATGCAAGTGCATGTTATTTACATGCAAGTCTACATCATGTGTATGTGGTTGTGGGTCCTGTGTGTGTGTGTGTGTGTGTGTGTGTGTGTGTGTGTGTGAATCCCCTTAATGACCTGTTTTCCAGGCAAGGCAGGGCCCTGGGGGAGACAGGGCGTGGGCGGGCTGTGTGTCTTTCTTAGCCTACAGAAAAGTCTTCAAACGTACAGTATACGCTCAACCCAGTCAGATTGCCGTGGGCTTCTTCTCCCTGTGATAGGCACTTGTAGACGTCCGGACAGACACAGGGCACACGAGGAGTGAAAACGTCTTATAAATATGGAGGAAAAAATCCAATCTCTCTCTTTGCTAGTGGGAGCTTGTGCCGTTGAGGGCATCGCTGAAAATACCCCTCTCTCTTCAGCCAAACTGGCCTGTTTAATGTCTTGCTCACTCTCATTTTCTTTTTACTCTCTCTATATATTTATCTATCCCTCTGTTGCACTATTATTGCTTACGCCCGGTGGGTTTCAAAGCAATGCACTCCCTAAAGAAGTGGTTCTGGCTGCAAACTAATGTCGGGCGATAAGAAAAGATATCTTGTCTACCGATGTGCTGTTTATACCGTGTCACATTGAATCAATGGCCAGGACTGATTTGGTCAGTTTTTGCGGGCCAGGCAGCATGGCGCTGCATGCATATTTAATGGCCTGAATTAGCATAGCATAACACCACTGTTAAATGTTTTATTATCTTATTACATTACATTATAACTCAGCTAGATTAAAAATAAATAAATCATAAAAATAAAATAATTTGTAACCTCCCCAAAAGCCCCCTGAGGGGGGGCCAGGTCCCCCTCCCCGGCCCTCACTTTGACAATCACTGCCTTTTTATATCTCAATCTCGCTCTCATACTCTCTCTGTGTTTATTTACTATCTTCTGCTGCCCGTCGCTTGCCATTAGCAGTGCCTGTGCAGATGCTTGCTGAATGACAGCCAAGCTCTGCACCGCAATTACTTAAGTGGAAGTAAAATCTACTGAATTCTGGGAAAGGATGTCCAGCTGCTATCACTCTTGGCCTTGCCGAGGGCTCTGCCACCTCCCCTCCCGTCGCTGATCCTGGCTCCGCTTTTATTTGTTGTATTGGGTGGATCCATGAAGTCACGGATGGGTTTTCGCGGTTGGTTCCTAGAATAACACCAATCAGCTATGGATGTCATAAAGCTCCTGGCACGGTGATTCAAGCTCAAGTCCCTGTGCTGGCAATGAGCAATACAATTCCGGCTTGACAATTTGTCAAGAGGAACCCCTTTCAAAGACCAGGGGCACTGTTCTGTAGCTGACCCTGAACTATGACCTCTTGCAGGGGGTCAGGAGATAGGAGTGTGTTACATTTCTCATACTGTTCTCTCTGTACTTTAGCCATGTAGTCTTTGTTTCTGTTCATCTCTCCAGTTGGCCAACTGTCCCTTCTTTGTGGCCCTCTCTACTCTCTCTCCAAGCCAGGAAGGCAGTGGGAGGTTGCGCTAGGCTTTCGTGTGCGGCTGCGCCATTTGCCGGCAACCCAGTATGACTTCACCATCTCAGAAATGAGGGACAGACTTCCCGTTTTAGCCTTGTTTAATGCTTTAAACAGCCTGGGTTTTCTCAGTGTCACATTAACTTGTCCAATTGATTGTAGACAGGAGTGCTAAAAAGCAAGAAGGGTCCTGCATTTTCAAGCCAGTTTTTCTTCTTCTGTGTCTTGTTCTCTTGTGTGTCTGAATGTGTCTCCATGTCTTCCTCGACGTAGACGCCCTCAAGGGTACGGCTTGGGTAAATATGTAAGAGGTCAGGCTAGTGTTTATTTGGCTGTCCATGTGCGTTTTCCGTGCCATGGCCTGTCAGCCTCACCTCGCAGGTGAGGCTGACTCTCAAGCGTTTCCATGGATACAGGAACATTTGGGATTAATGCGGCCGGTGGGCCTGCGATACGGCAGAAAGGGCACAAGGCTGGGAGGAGCAACGTGTGAAAGGTCAACCCTAAATCGACTGCCATGCTCTCCCAGCGGGCGGACACAGAAGAACAACGTCCCTTTGTTTTTAGAGAGCTCTCCAGTTCCCCTTCAGGGCTCCACTGTGTGAGCTCCTTGTTTTAGAGCTCTGTTATCCACACGTAAAATATTAGCTAAATGAGGGTACTTAGTTTGGAAGGAATTTACTTATTTTATTCCTAAAGTTCAATTAATGTGGATGATTTTATTTTATTTCTTTTTTAATATCTGAATGAATTATGCTTATTCAGAGCATAATTAAGTTTTGGGTTTTAAATTAGACTTCCTTAGACTCTTCCTTGTGGGACAATTATAGTGAAGATGTTACTAATTATGAAGCTATGTATTTGTGTACGACTGTGGGTGTGCCTACATGTGTCTCGATTCTACAGGTTACTGCAGTAATCACTGGGTTTGTCAGGACTATGTAGTGCTAACAAACTGGTTTTGTCTTCTAGTGGGGTGGTGTTTGGGTGGTGGTTGTTGGCGGGTGGTGGCGGGGAGTTGGTGGCCTTTTCACAGTGCTAGCCGTGACCCCCTGAACTGTAAACCCCTGCTACTGGGGTCGGAAAGGAGGGACAGGTCACTGGAGAGGTGAAGATCTTTAACTAGCTGTGGCTTAGTTGGTTAAAGTGCCTGTCTAGTAAATAGAAGATCCTGGGTTCAAATCCCAGCAGTTCAGTTTTGTTTATCAATGTTAAGGGTGTGTTTCCAATTGGCTTTGTGACTGAACTTCCTAGTAAATTGACTGGTGTCATCTGACTTTGAAACATGTCAAGTTTAAGAAAAAACATATTTAAAAAGCAGAAAACTTTTGGTCCAAATCCCAGTGGTGCGTTTTGCACCCTGAGGGGCATTAACTGTTGTGTATTAATGTTGACTGTCCTTGAGCAAGGCACTGAAACCCTCTCCTAGCTCTGCTTCCTTATTCATAGCCACTAGTTATTATTTTGGCATGCAAGAATGGAAGAAACAGCTGTAGGCAGTAACTATAAATGGTGGTTTGACCACTAAAAAAAAGTATATTTTTCAACAGTCACTGGTGGTCAGTAATTTCTAAAAGAAAAAATATTTTTGTTCACATATATTTGTATGCATATTCATTTGTTCGTTGTTGTTTTTTCCCAAAATAAATTGAAATGTAAAGTGGCACTTTCTGTTTAGAGTGCTGTGTATGCATGACGTCTATCAGCCACACATATACACACAAGGGCGCGCGCACAGATTATTCAGGACACATAGCTCCTCCTTCATTGCTAATAATAATAGCCAGAAGACTGACAGCGCTTTGAGACCTGTCACATTACTGCTTGTCTGTTGCTAATGCTCAGTGCTGATTGGTTGACCTAGACTGCTTTATTAGCCTTACAAATGATGATTGAAAGGAAATGTTTCCACTTAAACCTGGCTCCCACTGGGAAGACAAGTACACATGTGACTGTCAAAAATTGAAAGGAAAATCCCTCTCAGTTTTGTACAAGGTCCGGTTGAAGTCAGAGTGACTAGGCTCTGACTCTCAGTCCAGACCATGGTTTCTGTGCTATGGGTGTCCTCACTGTGTTTTTACCACACAGGGCAGGGCTTGTTTCAGCTAGCTAGCAAGAGACCCTCTCTTCTCCTCTCCTCACCTCTCTTCTCCTCTCCTCTCCTCTCCTTTCATCTCCTTTCCTCTCCTCTCCTCTCCTCTCCTCTCCTCTCCTCTCCTCTCCTGTTCTCTTCTAAAACTCTATAACAAAGCAACCATCTTTCTATGTGCTATACTTACTGCTCTCTGTAGCCTATAGTCCCATATAATCCACCCAGTCACCTTGTGAAGCTGCAGGGGAATGATTAAGCAGAGTTCTCTCTGTTCTTTAGATATCCTGCCCTAGGGAATAGACTGGCAGAGCAAATGACAAAGGTGCATTATATTTTTGGGAGCCTCTGTTCTAACCCTCCTCCTCCCATCTCTCCTCAGTGCCTGACGACCTAACCCCCGAGGAGCAGCAGGAGTTGGAGAATATCCGGCGGCGCAAGCAGGAGCTGCTGGAGGACATTCAGGTGTGTGTGTGTGTATTTGGCATGTCATGGCATTGGAGCACTTCATTCAAAGTACATTCCTCGATTTCCCTCTGAAATGTAAATTCCAGCCCCGGCTCACTGTTTACGTTGGAAGCACAAATGTGCACGGAAATGTATGTGGTATCAGGGGGAGGGGGAGAGAACAGTGAGAGGATAGGAACTCTGTAGGGGGGGGAGTAGAGAGGAGTGTGAGCCGCTTAGCAGCAACACATAGGTCAAATTTACATTACAATAAGTATAGATAGATAGATAGATAGATAGATAATTTATTGGTCCTCAAAGAGGAAATTTGTTTTCACAGTGGGTGTGTACAAAAACATAACATCATACATATAGACCATCATAAACAATCACAGGCATAGAGGGGAGAAGGGGACAAGGAGAAAAACATCAGGATCATCATACAACAATGATTGAAGTTGAGATGTTTATCCAATGTAATGCCCAGATATATGAAATGCTCCACACTTTCAACCATCTCTCCATTAATGGTAATACTGGAAGGATGGGTAAGTGTTTTGGAAGAGCTAACAACCAGTTCCTTAGTCTTTTTGGTATTAAGATGGAGAAAATTATCATCACACCATGTACTAAAATGTGCTATGGAGCGTTGATAGTCCAAAAAAGAATCATTGTCCTTATTTAGCAATGCCACATGGCAGTATCGTCTGAATATTTAAAGTAATGAGTGGCAGTAACCGGACTCTGACATTCCAGTCCAGAGTCCAGTTATATATCACTCTATATATGGAGCACCATCGTGCTTCTTCTCTTATGAACTAGGCTGCTGTAGCTTTTATATTAAAGGGTTATACTGCACCAACACAAAGACATATGCAGACTTTATTAGAATAATTGGGTGCTCCACCCTTGTAATTAGACAAGGACTTAGATTTAGGGGCCCGCCGGGCGAGGGTCTCGGCTCTTAAGCAACCAGAGTCCAGACATCTGGCAGACATCCACAGGCCCGAGCCACCACTCCTCTGCTTTTCCATTAAATATTTACCTCACAGTTCTTGTTCCCCTACAAGTTCTTCAAATGTTTCGTTCCAAGTGGAATGTGAGGCATTTCCTACAAAGTACTCACTTCCTCTGTGAACAGACTCATGTTTAGTCATTTGACTCAATTGTTGGTTGTACATATATGCTCACCTGTTTGGGAGAATATTGGAATTATGTTAGTATAATATTAATTCTTTATTCAGCAACAATATGAACTCCAGCAATGCACTTTCCCATTTCTGTGTAAGCAAACATTCAAATTAGCCAGGTTGAATTTGCCTATTGTCATTCGGTTAACTACCTCTCTGACGTCTGACTTGAACCTAGAGTACAATCTAGCTGTTTGCTCAGGCCAGCCCCTGTCATTCCCGTATGCAGCCCCTTGAACGACATAGGGGGTTAAACTGCCGAGCCCTTCTTGGGCTCCATGTGTCCTCAGTAGGCCCGAAAGACAAATACGGGAGATGATGAGTTACAGCCGCCGAGTCTGTCCTGTCCTTATACCTCCTCTGTGTCCCAGCTCAACACATATTAGCAACCACTGCCCACCCCCAACTTCCAACCCGACCTCCATTCCACCATGACACCTCCCCCCGCACAAGCACGGCTGTTGTTTGTGGAGGCAAGCATCTCAGGAATGTGTTGTCATTCACGGGCCTTGAAAACACAGATGTTCCTTTAGAGGTTTGACCCAACTAACCAACGCACTGTGGTTTGCGGATGAGTGGAGAGCCTCGGTGCATAGATCTGTTGTTTTTGTTGGAATCTCCCATGGTCATTTTGTTTGTTCTTTATGTACACATGACTGCTCTTTTGATATAGTATTTTTTCCACTCTGACCAAGAAGACAGCCCCCCCCCCCTCCTTTCTGTCTGTCTGTTAGCTCTTCCCCAGTGCCCCTGCCACGCCAGTCTGGCACCAACAGGCCTGGCTCGTACCTGCCTCGCCACTGCCATTAATCTCTAAAACACCACGCAAAATATAATCCACTTTTATGCTCTCTGACTCCATTTGTATTGAGGTCATCCCAGAATGTTCCACAGCCTAATCACATTGACAATGACATTGACTGTCTGGAGAACAAGGTGGCCTAGTGGTGCAAACGCTTGCAAAATATCTTATGATAAACAAACCTAGAGGTATCAGAGCGCTGTCCTATTCACATTGACACCCAACGACGCACTTGTCAGCCGCCTGAGAGGTGTCCACGCGTCACGTTTGGCGGAACTGCTTGTTCAGTTGTTTGTGTTCGCGTGATAAACGGCCACCTGGCCCGGAGACAAACAGGACTGAGAAACTATAGACTCTCCTCTGCGTCACAGAGCCCTCGCGTGTTCTGTTTGGGTTTCCATTTTTGAACGAATGCTTTGCATGTTGTTTGCGCTCGCTCGTAATCTTTCCTCACCCCAGCACTAGTCAAATTACAGAGCGGATAATTACTTTGGTCTGTCTGATACAAAGTGTTTTTTCCTAACCATCCCCCTCTTTGTCTCGGTCTCCAGCGGCTGAAGAATGAGATAGCAGAGGTGACCAGTGAGATCGAGAACCTGGGTTCTTCTGAGGAGAGGTAAGGGAGAATGGGATCTGGGACTGCACGCACACAGGCACGCCAGCGCACATTGACACGCGCCCCCGCGCTTCTCTCTCGCTCTCACTCGCCCACTCTTTATCACGCCATGGCCGTCTCAGTTGACTTGCTGTCCGTCCTCCTATTAACTTAGCAAATGACTGTCAATTATTAATGTTAAACGGACAACTGGCCCATCCTTGGGTGCCGCCCCTCCAAATTGCTCGTGCTTTTAAGGCAGTTTAAATCTTTCATCAGCTGCACGCCCCTCCCACCATGCCGATGATGGGAGGCCTTGGTGAATAATGCAGGGTTTGGGGGGGGGTGGCATGCTTAGATACACACAATGGCAGGTCCCAGGGTGGGGTGGGGGTGGGGGGGATTGATAGAAATTTTCAAAAGCACCTACACTTGAGTCTAAAACCCATTAAGCCTTATGGTGCATTCTTGTGACACCCCCCCTTTTAATCCAAACTGCTTCCTGAGGAGAAGCCAGACCTGTCCAGTTAATGTCTCCTGGCTTGTGGAGCACCTCTTAGCTCAGTAGCTCAGAGCTTGGCAGACAAAAGCCAAAGGAATGCTGGGTAGCGTAAACCAGTGGGAATATAAGTGGTGACCTCTCACCGTCCGGAGAAGGTGAGGTAACCATAGTGATGACAGGGACTAAGGGTGCACTTTGACCCCCTTAGGCGCTCTAGGCCTGAAAAATGAGCTGTTCCCATATGTATGATGTTAGATTCGAATGTCAATTCGAATGATTTGTATGTTTGTTCTTTTATTGATTTGTTTCTCTTAAATCGAATGTAGAACGTCACCGAGAGTGAACTCACGTTACATTTGTGAAGAGGTGTAGTCAAAGAGGGATGTGGTATATATGTGTTATTAACCTATGTATATATATTTTATTAACCTATGTTTTTTTTATGATTTTCCAGGAAGAATATGCAGAGGAATAAACAGGTGGCCATGGGCCGCAAGAAATTCAACATGGATCCCAAGAAGGTAAACGCGTGCTAGACTCTAGATTCTTCAGATGGTATTGCTGTTTTGGGCTTAATGATTTATCATACGTTGGGAGCGATGTAATCCCGGGGGACTTGTTTCTCTCAGGGGATCTTGTTCCTCATTGAGAATGACTTGCTGAAAAATACCAGCGACGACATCGCTCAGTTCCTATACAAGGGAGAGGGCCTCAACAAGACAGCCATCGGAGACTACCTGGGAGAGAGGTCAGCAGGATTGATTGCCCCTCTCTCTCTCTCTCTCTCTCTCTCTCTCTCTCTATTTCTACCTCTCTCGCTTTTAATGTGCAGTTGATAAAAACATCAGTTACCCATGATCCACTTTCCTCTAGGTCAGGCACATGCCCTTGCTGTTCCCAAACACAATTTATTATTCCCACATTCAAACTCCCTTCCCAGAACTCAACAGTATCCGCCGCGTCTTTGAATTTCCTATTTATTCATAAACAACTTCAATAAGAGACTAACGTTTTTGGAATTCCAGTCTTCTGACCACATAATAGGAAACACCCAGCTTAGCCTGCTGTCCACAGTGCTGAGAGACTACAGCCAAGCGCTGTTGGGGTGTGCTCTTCAGGGGCCAAACCTATGAAATAAAAAAATTGCAGGAATATGTCTTTGTTTGATTGTTATCAATGTCTCCATGTGGGATTCTGTAATGGGGTTTAGAGGGCGATGTGTGTGATTTCAGATGTGATTGGTTGCTTATTTCCCTGGGAAGGGAGTGGGCCCTGTCATTGAGACTCCCCAAGTATCAACCCATATCCCCACAAGGAATATCATTGACATTGAGGATGATAAATGCCTGGGGTGATGTCATGATTCAGATTAGAGAATGAATAGGCTGCCAGTCTAGCCCCTAGTTTTCAGTAGTAGATTACGCATCATGCTCTTTTTTCAAAAGTGTCATCTTTCTGATTAATATTGATATACAGTATACAGTATGGTTGTTTTGTCTCCTATAGAGATGACTTCAATATCCAGGTCCTTCATGCCTTTGTGGAGCTCCATGAATTCACAGATCTCAACCTGGTCCAGGCCTTAAGGTAAAATACCGTCAAATATACAGCCTCAGATTTGTCATACATTCACCTTGTCTTTAGAAAATGGAAAACACTCAACACATGGGCAGAGTGAAGCAGAAGGCTTGTAGTATAAAATAATATAATGTAATCTACACATTATGAATGAGTGCAATGCACTGTACACTCTGACAGACAGTTCCTGTGGAGTTTCCGGCTTCCAGGAGAAGCCCAGAAAATCGACCGCATGATGGAAGCCTTCGCCCAGCGCTACTGCCAATGCAACCCTGGCGTTTTCCAGTCCACAGGTAGACCACATCAGGCTAACACTGCGTATACATCAATACACTGCCTGTGCTCATATGTATAAGATTTAAACTTTATTGGCCTGTTTTATGTTATTAAGTTGAAACTTTAGTTGGGACCTCTGACCTTTCAATCAACAACAGACTAAAACGTTTGCCTTTTAGGTTAGTAAACATAATGAATAAATATGCCTTACTGTGGAACCTTTACTGTTGATTTGATTAGATTTTCCCTCTTGAAAAATCAATTTAGCTAATGTAATATTTTATGTGTTTCTCTTATATGGGACCTTATCGCTGTTGTTTTTCTGTACCAGACACATTGTCTGCTGGGGTGAATCACTTTGTAGAAGCACCGTTGGCTCTCTAGTAGGACCTAATGCATGGCTGATGGCGGCCTGCGATATGGGCTCAGATGGAAGTGAATAATGCATTAGCTTTCTCACTAGCCTAACAGGACAGAAGAGGCTCTGCTGTCATGCGTGCACTGACCTCATTGTCTCTTAACACGCTCCGTACACGTACACATGCAAACACCAACCTACACACACGCGAGCTCAACTGCCCACATGCAACCTCTCACCCATGCCCACACACTCCTAGCTGACAAAGCCCCGCCTATCTCTCCTGCGCCATGTGAAAGCGGTATCCTTTCAGCTCGCCTCCATTTGCATGGGTTTTAAAACACTGCATCACACAGGAGCCATCTCTCTGCGCTTCTCATTTCAGCATCGTAAAACAAAGCTCAGCCATCTCCCACTCAGGGCAGTTATGAGCGTGAAAGCAGTGTTAACCGTTTCAATGCACACTATACTGCTTGTACTACGGACTGGTTTTCCCATTCGTACAGCTTGACTCATGTTTTAGGTGGGTAGTGGTGTGACCACGGTGTGTGTGTGTGTGTGTGTGTGTGTGTGTGTGTGTGTGTGTGTGTGTTTTCCAGACACCTGTTACATCCTGTCGTTCGCCATCATCATGTTGAACACTAGCCTCCACAACCCCAACGTGAAGGACAAGCCCGCGGTGGAGCGCTTCATCTCCATGAACAGAGGCATCAACGATGGTGGAGACCTGCCTGAAGATCTGCTCAGGGTGGGTGGTGCACTTCTGTGGGGGCCTTCCCCATCCCTAGTTAGGTCCCACACTTTATGATAATGTCACTGAATAAGTCAGCTGTACATGCGCTCAATAGTTAATTGTTTCTTTTAATTCGTTTTTTATTATTAGCATTTATAAATGCATTTATAATAGAAATATACATTTAATTTTACTCTGGCAACTGAGCGCCTTCCCATAATAAATTCAATATTGTAGCTTACTTAAAACTTTACTTTAAGTACCCATCTAACTCATCGCCACCACCCCCTCCGCCTTATTTACCTACTGTCTACTCCTAGAAAGCCCCTCTATCTTTTGGTATTTCCTCTACCTTCTTTCATCCCCGATGCCTCACTCCCCCATCTAGCCCCTATCTGTATGCATGGCCTGACTCTCCTCTCCTGCTCACAGAACCTATATGACAGCATCAAAAATGAACCCTTCAAAATCCCGGAGGATGACGGCAATGACCTCACGCACACCTTCTTTAACCCAGATAGAGAGGGCTGGCTTCTTAAACTCGGTGAGTAACGCCTGAGTGACAGACCAATTATTTTTTGTTTTTTTAACTGCATGCGGATTTAAGGCAAAAAACAAAGATGTGGCTACAGACTTTTATACCTTACATAAGTAGTCATAGCAGCTAATATGAATCATTAAAAGGTTCTCACAGTAATAGTCATTGTGAGGTCATCTGCATTTGTGCGTCTGAGTGTGTATGTATAGGTATGAGACATAAGAATAGCCTCAGCCCATCCTAATATATTATTAATGTAAGATTAGACCACCAAATGTAGAGGCCATTTAATAATTCAAGACTAGGCATATTCATACACCCTGAAACATTGGCACTCTCACACACATATAGAATTACTGGCTACTACTGTTAATCACATGGAGGCACAAAAGCAAACGTGGACGCAAACACAGGCCAAGTTTGAGGTGTTAACTTTCGTCAGTTGGACAGGTTGCAAACCAGTCTTCTTGCAGTATAACCCCGGACTTCCTAACTCTACACCCTTTGTTTCCTTCTAAGACTTTTCTCTTTATGTACAGATTCACAGTGACTTTGATGTAAAAGCACCAATGTCTCTTTTGAGGAAATCCTCAATTCACTGTGAATCTTTACTATACTGTAACTACAACCAGGACGCATATAATAACACTCCAGTGAAGTCAAACTGGCATATTTTAGTCTAATAATCGGGGTGGAAGGTTCATAATGAATGGGAAACAGAATGGGCCCCAAGAGGATGCAATATCTAATGCAGTGCTTTACTGTCGACATGGAGACCTATGGTATCTTGATTGGGTAGAGCTCCCCCTCGTGGAGTAAAATTGAAACATCAGGAAACAAAACAATTTTAACATTGCACAATTGTCTGACTGTCAAACCGCAATTTTAAAATGTTGTTAAATTGCATGTTACTCCTAGTTTTGAAGTCGTAAAGCACTGCACAGGTGCACCTTGGACCCAAATTAGAAAGATTGTGGTGCTATGATTCCTTATTATTTAATTAAAATTTTTTTGTTGTTGTTGTTTTTCCTCCTCGTTTGTTTGTTTGTTCCCATGATTTTGGCTGTTGTCTTTCCAGGAGGTATGTACACCTGTTCTTCCCAACACTAGCCCATCTCTCAGCTCTCAGGTGCTTTCGGTGGTCAGCCATGCTTTGGTTCTCTTCCTCATGTATTTACGTATGGAATGAATATCATGCCATGATTCAAAGCTGAAAAAAAAGCTTTTTTCAGAGCTGAGTTTACGACACCCACCCACCCACTCACACAGTTGCGAGTTAGCGAGTCATGTGATTTCTGACAGCCGGTACGACCGGCCCTTTTTTCAGATAGTTTCTTTCAGGTTAGGGTTAGGGTTAGGGTCATTTTCGGGTATCGAGTTTCAGAGTTTCAGGTCAGAGCTGCGAGAGAACGCTGCTAGAAATCGCATGACTCGCGAACTTGCAACTGTGTGGGCAGATCTCTGAAACGTGGGTGTTGTAAACTCAGCTCTGAAAATATAGTCTGTAATACGAGTGCAAATTAAATCAAAATAAAGTTTTGCCCTTTCGAAACTCAAGTTTCAACATTTAAAAACTTTTTTCCCCAACATATGCGCACCAGTTTTCAGATCACCAATTACAAGATTTCAAACCCGGAAAACAAACTAAGAGACCGGGAGAACAGTGACAAAGTTTAAACTGAAAATGTTTTGGAGAAACACGGTAAACACAAACGGTATTGTGTTTTGGATTTTTTTTCAGAGCTTTTTATGCAGCTTCGAATCATGGCATTATATTCATCACACATTTAAGTTGCACTGGGTTTCGATTATAGTTTGGATTTGTCAATCTCATGTTGATTTGAATGTTTGTCTCCCATCGAGCTGGTGGTTTGTCAACGCGCTGCTCTCTTATCTGTCCGGGCAGCTTGCTGGGTCGAACAGTTGCCCAGGTTCGTTTTGTCTGTCACACTGGGGGCTCGACCTATGGGAGCCGCTAACGGTGTATCACTTTGTGACCACCCTGGTGAACAGTCTAAAGCTCTCTCTGTTCGCAGTGGTGGTCAGTCTTTGCAAGCTCTGTTCTTTTTGGGGAGGAGCTGCAGTATACCTTTATTCACACCAGGAGAACAACAAAGATCTTTGCTCAACCCCCCTCTGATTGGTCATGCCCCTATTTTTATAATTTAGCCTGGAAAATTAGCAGTTACTGTTTTCTCTTGGGTGGATAGGGAATACTGCTGCCTTTTCAACCCCAAAATGGTTCTGCTGTCCCTATCATGCTGTAAATGTTATGAGCGATAATGGTGTGGCTGGGCTCTGGTGCAGTGCTAGACTGGACTGGAGTGAACTGTGATGTGCCAGTACGCAGGGGAGGAGTAGTGAGGATGTGCTGCGGAGTATGGAGCAGTTATTTATTAAAACGATAACGACGATCCCTTTGGTAATGCTAATATTGCCTTGCAAAATATGACTAGATAATCACTCTAAAAATGATACAATTTAGAAGGAACGATTTGTTGATCTGCTCCTCTCTGACCTCCGCCAGCACGGCCTTGCTTCCTTCCATCTCACACTCCAGCCTAGTATCCTCCGAATGGGAATGTAATGGAGTGCGTGTGCCACAATCATCAATCAATCACACTCTCCAACCCAGTCAAAACTCTTTATCAGCTGTGTGATACCGCCATTATGTCCTGCGTGTTTTGTCTGCTCTTATTTTCCAGTATGCTCTAGAATCCTGCACATATACTAGGGGGCGCTGTTGTCTTGTCTT
Source organism: Percopsis transmontana (assembly GCA_025447815.1). NCBI lineage: Eukaryota > Metazoa > Chordata > Actinopteri > Percopsiformes > Percopsidae > Percopsis > Percopsis transmontana. Next base: position 6,314 of record JAOEHI010037185.1, on the reverse strand, counting down.
GATTCTGTTGAATAAAATGTGCAGATGGGAGTGTGTAGACGATAGCATGTTGACTGAATTTTCCACTGAACCATTTGACCTATCATGACTCCTGCGATATGATGGGCTATCATATACAGCGCCGGTGCTGCTATATGATGATATGAAGTGTGCTGTTTCTATCCTTTCTTATTAATCAGGAGTGGTGTCTTAAAGTCACATACAGTAGCTCTAGGGTTCTGTCATGCTAGCTAGGCTCCTACTACTTGCTAACATTCATGGTGGTGGCAAAACATGTTGAAGACATACCTTAGGTCATGTTTACCAGTCAGATTAGGCTTCACGCCCTTTGTTTTGAAAGCAGACCTGTTCTTCTGGGGTATTGCTATGAATGGGAAAATGTAACCCTTCTCACATATTTCAAGTGTTGATTCCAAGCTCTTAAAGTTAACTAACAAAGCAGGAACAGGAAATTCCAGTCTGCGTTGGCTACACTATAGCTCAAAATAGCTCCGGGCACAAGGCTTCCTGATTTACTCCTGTTTGTGGGCATCTCATCTGCGCCTGTGATCAGGTTTCCCCTCACAGGAAGTCAGTGTGACAGGGAGGAAAGCTTATTCATAGATCAACAAGCTCCGACTTAACCAGAGGGCTCCCACCGGGCGTGAAAGGGGATAGAATTTTAGCCACAGACATTGAAGGACATCTCAACTGCGCAGGCCTAACTTTCTGAGTTACAGCCAAGTTGTAGAACTTAATAGCACCCCAATAAAAGTCTGTCTCCTCTTCATTTGGATGGCAGTTCATTAGGTTCATTGAGTGCAACACACATAGCTCTCTGTCCTGGCTATCGATTTGGCAGCACTGCAATACCCTGAAAGAGGCGGTTGTTCTCCTGAGTCAGCAACAAAAGAAAACTAGAAGAAAGCCCTCAGTCACCGAGGTATTTTAGTAGACTTGAAGCTCTATACTTTATTTATAAACTCAAGTCGTCGGAGTTTGTCGGAGTGATACCAAGCTTCCTTTTTTGGCAGGTTACTGTAAATAGTAGAAGTTCAGCAAATGTATATTCATTTTATTTGTCCTCATTAAACAAAATTAGATGATTGAACTCAGCAAGGCATGAAGAACCTTAACCTAGAACAACACACCTGGCCAGTTGCAATTGTGGTGATGGTAAACGCATGTTTGTGCTACGGTGCGATGCAGGAATGGGTCACAGTACCGAACGTGCAGGGTTTGGGGAGTCTCCTAGAGCCGTCATCTGTCTGCCCGTACATCTGTCTGCCTGTGTGCTGCTCTGTCCGCTGTCCAACACTCATCCATCTCTCTCTCTCGCTGTAAAGCTCTGTCTGTCTGTCGCTGTTCATCGAACCCTCCTGACATTGCTTGTTTGCTCCACAGGGGGGCGTGTAAAAACCTGGAAGAGGAGATGGTTCATTCTCACAGACAACTGCCTCTACTACTTTGAGTATACTACAGTAAGTACAGTCACATCCTGAGTCAGGTCCTTGTTTAAAACGATTCATTCCAGCCCCAGTGGTGGTATATGATGTGTGGCTCTACATTATGTTTAATAATCCTTTTATAAATTGTTTTTGTAGGACAAGGAGCCCAGGGGAATCATACCACTGGAGAATCTGAGCATCAGGGAGGTGGAAGATAAGAAGCCTGTAAGAGCACTGCCCCCTACTGGCTCACTCAGGGACTACGTTTTACATGCACACAAATGTTTTGTAGTGTGGCACCCTTAAGCCATGGCCACACTGGCCCATATTTTCATGATCCTGTGGTGCATGCTACTCAATGACTCCATCAACTGTCAGGGATTGTGTAGTTTGCGACACAGGAAGGCAGGCAGCAGTGGGGTGCAAGGAGTTTTATAAAGGGGACTTAAGAAAACCTACAGAGGGAAAAAAATATACAAAACCAGGATATAAAGGATAACAAAGGGAGCCAGGCAAAGGCAAAAATAAACTAGACAACGGTAGCAAACTACAAAACACAGAACCTAGGCCTCAAATAAAGGCCTAAGTACAACTCGAGGCCACACGGTGCTAAGGAAGGGAGACAATGCTTACAAGGCAGGTAATCACAGACTGGAAAAGACAATGAACTAGCACAGAGACAGTGGAGAACACAGACTAAATACACTGGGGATGATTAGGAAACGGGAAACAGGTGAGGGCGGTAATTGGGGAACAAGGAAGGGCCATACAAGGGACAGCAAGGCGGAGCAAGGGAGGGCCCGGGAAGAACACAGGGGAGCAAGGTAGACACACTAGGGAAACATGGAATAGTCAATGGGGAATACAAGAGACAAGCACGCGTGCTGACATTCCCTACGCGATCACATCCGTGATAGCTAACAATCACTTAGCCTACCATTGGTGAGGCATGCACAATAAACATATGGGCAATCAACTCGTCAATGAAACACACAAACCTAGGCTACTTGCTCAATGCAAACAAACAAAAACGGACAACAGGCAACACCGCAACAGAGGGTAAATCTCTCACTTACCATTAAACGTCTTCATAACAGCACAATGCGCCTGTTGTTGTGGTTAACAACAAAGGCAATAATGATTTTGTCGCTGTCCAGGGCCCTTGTTCTCTGAGGGTTTATCGCCAGTGAAAATAGGGTCAAAGGTTCAGTGTGTTCTGCGCTCATTGGCTGAAACTGACCACTCTCTTTTTAGCCTACATTCAAATAATTCGTTAGGTATATTCATTCATGTTTTGTTTTCTTGATTCATTACAATATTCACAATAAAAATTATAAATGATAAATATACCACTTTCTTGGGGGTGCTACGGGGGTGCTATGGCTATTCCAGGGGAGCTGTAGCACTGCCTAGTGCCTCCCTGGCGCCACCCACGCTGTCACCCGATGTCATAGCAGTCCCTCACCGCCCCTCTCTGCTCGTTGTAGAACTGCTTTGAGCTCTACATCTCTGAAAGCAAGGACCAGGTGATCAAGGCATGCAAGACGGAGGCAGACGGACGCGTCGTCGAGGGCAACCACACGTTCTACCGTATCTCTGCGCCCACCACGGAGGAGAAGGAAGAGTGGATGAACAGCATAAAGTAACTGTTCTCTCTCTCTCTGTGTCTTGTTTAAAGTGATCTTCTGTAGTAGCTGGTTATTTTATTTTAATTTTTTTTGGGGGGGGGGGTGAATTAGATGTGTATTAACAAGGTTTATGGACCATTTTAATAATAGCAATAGTAAGCAAGTGTATTTATTCATAGGTCTCAACATAGCAGTTAACACATATTAGTTCCCAAAACATACAGGAGTTAAACAATTAAAGATATTTATACAATTCAACAATTAAAAGGAATTGGCTACCCCAAAGTATAATAAAAGACAAAAAACGATTCGAGTCACTGTTATGGGTTCAGGGAGCGGACCCGGGAGCAGACACAGAGTCGTAAGGTTTTAGTAAATAGTTTTATTGAAAGGTAAGGGGTGGCGAAGGGTTTGCGGGGGAGTCGAAGGCAGGTGAAGTAGGCAGGTAGGCAGGTAGGCAGGCAGGCTGGTCAGCTGGCTGAAAGGCGCTGGCACTGGAGTCTTGGGACACAGGACAACGCTCATTAGGCATACGCACGAAAAGGTCACCATAACAGGCAATTGATTTCACTGGAAGGTAAATGTGCTGAAAGTCACCGCAGTATACCGCATAGTAGACGGAACAATCCGGCGATGAGTGGCAGGAGAGCTGGGGTATTTGAGCAGAGGTTGATGAGTTGATGAGAATCTGGTGTATGAGGATCACAACGTACACAGTTAACACACAGGGGAGGAGGAGACCGGGGAAAACCCAGCAACACAGGGAAATGCTAGAGTCACAGCCAGAGCTTTGACAAAATTAGCGAATATAAGACAAATAAAATACATTAAAAACATATTTGCATATTTCTATATTATATCTAACCTTAACTGGCTCACACACACAGTACTGGTACACAATGAGAGAATGCTCTGGAACCTGTTTAAAAACTTTAGGAACACACTTAACACCTGCATCTGTGTTTGCTGTTACAGGGCTGCGATCAGCAGGGATCCCTTCTACGATATGTTGGCTGCCCGCAAGAAGAAAGTGTCGTCCATGAAGAGGCACTAGATTGGCTCAGCCCTTCCCACAATGCACTTGACAGACTGAGGGACTGGGAACCTTGTTTTGCTGGAGCAGGGAGTGGGGTCTGCCTTGGACATCCCCCAGGGGGATTTTTCTTCCCTGGTGTACACACAGTGCTTGTTTTGGGACTCGCCAGGCAACAAAACCAGGAAGCATGCAGGGGCATCTGGTCTGAATGCTCTCTCTCTCTCTTGGCTTTGTGTGTACATTATCGACAATATAAGGGAATATAGGGGATCTCAGTTGTTCTCGCTGTGTCCAAGAGACCCTGTCTCATACCAAACCCGAATCCCTGTGTCTCTTACATACCCACCTTGTGTACACATTGTTTAAACTCAGCAGGTCTGACCGAGTGTGGCTCCCTAACCAAAACATTACTAGCTTTAGGAAAGAAAAAAGTAAGTACCTTTTCTTGTATGCTTTAATAATTGTCAATTTCTAGAGCTTTCACTGGACTCTTGAGTCCTTTCTGTTTTCATTTGCTTTTTTAAAAACAAGGGAAAAGTGACCAGTTGCCAACTGTTTTTATAGAAAATGAAAAAGGAGAAAAGTGTCTCAGTCAACATAAATAAGATGCCACTCAGGAGATTGATAGAATGTTTCTGAACATTCTGTGCCAGGGCAGACCAGGATAATGGTCAGGATACACCGGCCGGAGCCTTGTTTTGCCCTACACCAACAATAATTGTAAATGATTGTCTACAGTTTTGTCAATTGCAGTTTTAACGCACTGTGGAACAGTGGCTATTTGGACGGGGTTCCACTGTTGGATATACAGTAATTCTGTCTTCATTTCTTGAGGATTTGTTTCTGTTGATGATTGTTTCTGTTGTTTTGATAAATATCTCTCATCCTACTGTAGGCCACTGTTCAGGTCTATAAACCAGTTACTGCCCCCTGTCTATGTTTCTTTTGCCTCACCAAAAGTCTCCCTTTCCCGCGAATATATTCTCGTCAAAAACACATACGCATACACATACAAAAAGAGACCTTTTTTTACACACACAAACACACACACATACAGATATTGTGACATGTAAAAGCTAATTTAATTAATATGAAACAATATATGTGTAACATTGTGTTACTTTATCGCTACACCTTACATCCCTGGCACTCTTTTGGACAATGGACAATGCTGCTGGTTGGCAAGTAATTGACAAAGATATAATCTCTCAGTCAAGCTGTTTTGACCTCTTATACTGCTTAAGGACTTCTCTAATACATCTGTGGATGTACCTATTTTGTGACGTTTGATTTCCAAGCTGAAGCCCAACCTTATAAAGCTTTAGGTTACAAGATGTGGGCGTCGGTTCCGCATTATTTCCAATGATTCAGTTGACGTTTAATACAAAATTACACAATTGCTGTAGAGGCTATGACTCGACCCAAGTTATTCAGCCACATTGTGTGGTTCCGCTACTCCTGTGAAAGTGTGTGATGTTACTGGATCAGAAGGGAAAGCCAGTCATGAAAAAGTACAAATATTCTCACTGTATCAGCAAAAATTTACATAATGGTGAACTAGAAGATTTCAAGCAGGGATGTCTTGTGACGCACCGAAGGTGCAAATTAGTGAGTACTCAGTAACATCTGCCATGTCATTGTTTAAATTTGATTTTGCAAATGAAAAATTGTATGTGAACTTGTGTACAATTGTCCCGCAGATAATTCAGGTGTCTCAGTTTTGCTTGAACGATCAGTGCCTGCTATTCTCTTAGCAAAGCTCCCCTGCCTGTTCAGTTTATTGATAAACTTTTTTTTTGCTCCTCTCCTCACACTGATTCTAGATAGATACAAACAAAAAGGCAAAACAATCATGAATCTAGAGTGACAGTATTGCTTTATTTATCAAAGTTGTATATACTTTAATGTATAGTGGGTATTTGTCTTAAATTTGTTATTTTTGAGTTGAATGTCTAATTAGTGTTATTATTAGTTTTAGCAGAGTGCCACTCTCCTTTTTTGTTTTATAGTGTTTATTTTAGGTTTCTACCTACTCTGTTGCTATGTAATCAAGCTGAAATAAACGACAAATGTCACAGATGACTGCTGTCTTATACTGTTTGTACTGGTGACAGAGGTCGAAGCAGTGTGTGTTATGGTGTACCTATTTTCAACCAGCAGGTGGCAGTGTGTGACCTGTTAACAAGTGAGTATCCTGATCACGGACTGTTGTGACACTTAACC
>JAOEHI010037164.1:0-17055 GCA_025447815.1 Percopsis transmontana | reverse complement strand
TGGAATGGAATGGAATAGAATAGGGGGCAGTAGGGGGCAGATAGTCTAGTGGTCTAGGTGTTGGACTCCCAGGCGGAAGGTCATGGGTTCGAGCCCCAGCTTACCTGTACGCATCCTTGAGCAAGATGCCTAACCCCTATCTGCTCCATGTAATAGAACAATGTAATTGTAAGTCGCTTTGGATAAAACCGTCTTCTAAATGCTGTAAATGTAATCCACTGTCTGGAAGAATTGGTTATAATTATATGTTTCACACCTTCTCTTTTAGTTACAATGTTACAACAAGAGAGAACCCAGCAGAGGACATGTAGTACAATCCTGTACTAGTACTGTATAACCATAGATTCAAACAACTGCCCACAGTCTCCTAGATAAAGGTTTTTAGTTACATTATACAGTATATAATTTCCCAATTGTAAACATTTAAACATGCTAGGGCTTCTGAATATATTAATTTGGGTCATCCATAACATATTTAACCATACTTTGAGCCCCAGGATCAACCATGAGTAGATTTTTATGAAATTTTAATTCCCTTCATTCCACTGTAATTAACTCCTCGATGTTAGACTTTACGAATAAAGGTGCTCTGCGCATTTATACCCTGAATACAGTGATTCTTAGAGTTTATATTGCCATCTAGTGGTGTAAACACAGCAGTGCCAATGTTAACTCCATCCATCTATGTAGCTAAAAGCAGTTTATTATGTACCTGAGTGTACTCTCAATCTCATGTAAGTGGACATTTTTAAAGTAACTAAAGATAATAAATATATATCTGTATGTATGTAAGTCTTTAAGTCTAAAACATGCTTACGGCACCTTTAAAAATGGTAGTGTATAAAACCTCCTAATATTGGCAGGATTCTTCCATTTGTATGTAAATATGGATACTATCTGAGAGGAACTCATTTAGCCACACCATATGATTTGCCCCCACACACACACCTGTGGCATTAGACACACAAGACATGGACACTATCCCTTCAACAGTCATATAGTGGGGACACTGGGGAGTTATTTACCCATAAGAATGTCCTATCAGAATGTTCCTTTTGCGCGCATATCTCCTGAAGATGAGCCTCATGTCCTCCGCCAGGGCGTAGAACGTGTACGCCGCTGCTATGCGCGGGGCCGAGCTGGCGCCGTGACCCGCCAGGTCCGGGGCGATCACTTCGTAGCCTAGCCGCGAGAAGAAGTCCAGCTGGTGGCTCCAGATGTCCAGCGACCCCCCGACGCCGTGCACGAAGAACAGCGCCACGTCCGACTGCGTCCCCTTGCAGCAGCTTATTCTCCTCTCGCAATCGATGACCACCGTGCGCTTGGGCTTCCTCCTGCGCGCTCTGGGCTGCTGCTGCTGCTGCTGCTGCTGCTGCTGCTGCTGCTGCTGCTGCTGTTGTTGTTGTTGTTCTGCGACCTGGCCAGAGGGGGGAGCCGTTTGCGCTTTCCCAGCCACCCCAGCCGCTTGAGACTTGACCTCAGGGGGTTTCGAGAGGTTGTTGGGGTCGTCCAGCTCCACCTCTAGGGCGATGTTGGGGTCCGCGCCCCCGTTGGGCTGGCAGTTCAGCTCGGTCCTGGCGCTCTCCCCCAGGTTCTCGATCAGCAGCTGCCCGTTGCGGTACACTGTGATCTTGCGCCGGCAGCCCACGGCGGTCCCGCCCAGCCCACTGGGCTCCTCCGCCCCCCCGGGCCGCTCGGGGACGATGTGACGGACGCGCAGGACCCGGCCTGGTTTCACCTCCACAAACTCGTAGCCGTCGGTGGGCTCCGAGGTCTCCGCGGGAACCACTACATTGGCGGGCTTTCCGGTCAGGCAGCACAGAACACTGTCCATAAGGCTAGTCAACATGGCTGCATGTCTGCGGGAACACACAAACACACATACACATAGCCTTCTTAGTTATTCCCTGGAACAGATAAATATCTAATATACAGTAAAATTACATATTACATATTCAGTAAACCCTTCTAAAATCTATTCTATATACTGTAATGTTTTATTAAATATGTTTTTTTTTAACCAAAAATGTTTACTATACTACATAATAAAATGCTTCTCTATTCAGTTAACCTCATAAAGAATGCCAGGATATATGAATATACTAATTCAACACAGGACACACCTCCAAATCTGTTTTTTATGGAAATAAGATGGTTCCCTGGAATTTCTATGGCAGTCATAAACAGGCACCTTTTCTGAAAGAGAAGACATACCTTCATTCAAGTCAACATTCAATAACTTCTTATGTTTCAAATTCATAACCTTAGTAAATATATTTCCAGAATTATCTGTAGAAACTAAACATGACAACCGTAGGACTGTTTTTTACTCCTTACATTATAATGTCTTATAATAATATAATATTGTCTCCTTACTCTATAATGTCTATTTAGTGTCCCTTAAGTTGAAATGGTGTATTTTTTCATCCACCTTGTTTCCTGGGAAGTAAGTCACAAGTTATAGCATTGTCCATTGAAATTTCATCATTGAGGTTCAAAAATGTTTTTCAGTCAGACTTTGTGACTGAAAGAGAGACCTAAGGCCCTAGTTTTCCGGTCAAGCGGATGTCCATGGAGCAATTCAATGTGGGCAATTCTTTTTTGCTAATTTTGGGACGGTTGCACCCAAATCATTACAAGACTCTCTCCCTTTCCAATGGAAGAATTCTCAAGACAAGTTTTGTCTCCTACCTTAGACAAAATTATACTTCCAATTGAAATGGACCCTTGTCACAGGTGTCATAGGGGGGTAAACACAGGTTCAGCTCTTTACATTATTATCGGTCCGTTCCATTTTGTACTATAAAAATGGAAGAGTACACCAGCGTAGACTAAACTAGTAAAGCAGCCAATGCATTGGCAATTCTAGTGCACTGGCATACCTAGATGAAACACACCTACCTCTGTGGGTCTATTACATTTGCACATAAGGGGCAAAATAGTCTAGTGGTCTGCATCCTTGAGCAAGATGCCTAACCCCTACCTGCTCCTTGTAATTGTACTCATTCTAAGTTGCTTTGGATAAAAGCGTCCACTAGATGATCTAATTGTAATTGTACACATTGGGATGTCAAAGAGTCAATAACAATGTATTAGGAAACATAATGTTTGCAGACAAAATTATGAACGCAACCAAAGGTACAACTGTAAAAAGATTAGAAAAAAAAACTAATGCTAATGGTTAACAGTGCTTTGCTGTAATACTTGTTACAGTGTGTAGCTAAGTGGCTTGCAGTGTGCAACTTAGCCTCTTCCCTCTATGTGGCCCTGGGGGTATTAATAGACAGGGACTGTAATAGCTCTCTGAATTAATGCCGGTGGCCATGTGTTCACTCAGCTCCGATTTATATGCCATCTTTCACACTGAGTCAGACAAAGCACTCAGCAGGCCGCTAACATCAATACCGAATGTTATAAAAAAATGTAAATACATTTTTCAATGAAGGTTACGTACAATTGAGTTTATTTAAATACGATTACAGGCCACAGGGAAATTACTATTAGTTGTAAATATATGAAAAGTATAAATGTATAAATTACCAGTACATACGATGTCATTAATTATTCCAAATATTGTCTGTGATGCACTATTTTTTTGTGTTATAGTGACCCCAGAAACCCAAATCTGCCCAGCTCACGTTATGTTTTTAAACAACTTTGCACAGTGCACATGGCTGTAAGGAGGATAGGTAGAGAAAATGTGAGCCTATGAGTGGTGTAGGAGGAAGGAGTAGAGAGGAGTGTGAGGTGTTTTTGTAACGCTGGTTCCAACCAGAAGAAAATAATTCCGGACACAAACTAAAGAGTGTATCTTTAAGAAAACAGCTAGGCAGTTTTGGATATAAGCAGCACACAGCTCTACAAATTTCTGAGAGTTTTCTGAGAGCTTTCTGAGAGTTCAACGCTGAGGGTTCTATCATCACAAACATAATCATTTCCACACTGAGTATTTATCACCAGCCATCCCTGCTGAAGCATTAGCATTATGGCTGTTGGTGACAAGCCCTAGCAACAGCAGAGAGAGCACAGCGGGTTCTCTCTTGGCAGCACTATTCACTTCCTGTTGCTCGGCTCCTTACAAGGAGGGACTAATCCTCTCTATATCTCTCTCGCTAGTCCACACAACTCAGGCTATGTCCTCTCCTGAACAACAACATTTCACATGAAATAGTATTATAATATAGTAGTATAAAGACAATTTTACTATTATGTTTTTTCTTTGATAAACAATACATGAATACAATACATCCTTGCTTTCTTTAATTAAAAAATAATTTGCATATTGACAGCTTCTAGCGTGAATTGCACTGGCTACAATGTAATATAGCATTCCTCTCTGAGTAGCTAGCACTATGTCTCTTCATTGGAGCTTTCAGATAAACTCAGTCAGACTCTTGACATAGACTAACTATTCAGTGAAAAATGTTAAATCACTAATCACGACAGACTCTTCAAATTGGTGACATAATGTGTTAGAGAAAATGTCTGCATGATTCAACTGCACCTAATGAACTAATTAATTAATTAATAAAATATTGCAGATTGCGAATCTCGTAAAAGATTCATTCATTTGGAAAAAATCCACAATTGCTTGAAATTACATATCATCTTTAAAAAATATATATTAGAATATTAGAATTTAACAATATGGTAGTGTAAAATGCATTGCCTATACTGTGTTTGCCACCTACATAACCCCCATTAAATAGCCAGCTAACTGACATATACCATCCTTAATGTGTCGAATATATCATATCGTTTAACTGGCACAATTTGTTACCTGTAGAAGTCTCCACATGTCATCTGTTGTCAGAGGCTGTGAAAGATATTATATAAGCTTTAACGTTGGTTGGAAAGAATCGCAGTGGAGATTGATGCCCAGAAAAGACCAGAGAGCAGCACAAGGCAACAAGAACACGTACAACAACATGACAGCAAAGTGTTGACAGTAGGTGGATTGCTGAGTGTCAACAGACATCAACAGGCTTTCTCAGACAATCCACTAGTAAGCTGCAGCATCCTTTATACTGTTGACTGACTTATCTAACCTACAGTATATGAATGCGGTTGAATGTTATTTGCTCCTTCAGCATGAAACAGTGGCATTTAGTGTGAAATCTTAAACAACAGACAAAACTGCCTGTTCTTGTAAATGAATGGAAGTAGCCTATAGTTCATAATGACACACAAGTAACTAAATTATAAGCATAAATAAGCGTAAATAAGCATATATTTCAGTTCAAATAGCAAGACTACAGTAACAAAATCGAGGCTGAGTAGCCTATGATTTCCTTCATTCAATTAATTGAAACGTCAGGCCATTTGAATGTATCTGAGCACATAGTTAAAATTGAAACAGGGTTCTACGTAAAAACATTCATTGAAGATGATAACAACAGGATGACAACAGGCTTGAACAAAAATAATAAATAGGCCTACATAATACATGCTCAAATAAAAGGTCAGAGCATGAGAATAAGCCACTTATTGCGTTGCATTTTTCACCTGGCTATAGCAGCCTACATCAGACTGTCCCTACCTATTGACCGGCAGACAATAAAGCTGGTTTGTGTCGAATAGACCACTCACTACCGTCTGAGGCAATAAATAGGAAAGGTACCAGAAGGTTTACAGTACACCCTTTTGTTCATATTCTTTACAAACATTTCAAAATGTTTTTTATGTTGAGTACCTCATACCTGTCTTAATTAGGCCTAATTACAGTGCAACTTACCTATTTCCACGGGAGACAATAAAAAACAATATCATAGGCTATGTCTATATTGTAAAAAAAAAAAATGCCATATAGGCTACAGTACTACATGCCCTTACCTTAATATTTTCGCTTTTCAGCGTGTTTCTGATTCAATTGATGATGTTTTCTTAAAGCATCGAGGAAATGGACGAGCTATAGGCTAATCTGTTGCAGTCAATCCAATAATCTAATTTATCTGGATTTTACGGTCTTGTCTCAACATAGCGGACGCTATTGCACTCGCCGGTTGAAACTCTGACCAATGTATTTGCGTCATTTTCATTTTGCAACCGTATGGCATCCGAGCTCGTGGACCTCGTGTACGCGCCAGGTTTCCATCCAGCATGTCAGGTGTTATTTCAAGAGCACAGCACACTCTGCGCGCTCTTGAACCAATGTGTGTTGGCGTTTGCAGTGTTGCCCCCTACTGGCTGTCTGATTTAATAGCAATAAACAAATGTCACTGACACTGGCAGTTTGCTATTTTATAATATTAATAATAAATTAAATAATATACAATATATCACATTTTATTATATATATTTATACAAACGTGTTAAAGTAAGTGGATTTCATTGCCTTCAGGTTTTCTTACAAGAATAATAGGATAAGCAAAAGTGTAATAGACCTATACTCAAAGATGCCGAAAGCTAAAGTGTTTCGTTTTATAATCGTATTTATTAAAACTTTTGTAATATTTGAATACACATTATTATAATGAGTACAAAATTAGTAAGTCATGTTTCACTGCAATGAAATTAGGCGCGTGTTCTAGAGTGGAGTTTGCATTGTTTGATCATTGAAACAGGTGTCACCCATCGACTGCTGTCCTTTCCTTAAAGGCCCTACTATTTCTGTTGATTGATTGACATAAAGCCTGTTTTTCTACAGTCTAAACCAAAGTCATTTCCGTGCCTGTCAAAATATGTGACCTTTCTGCAGGCCTATAGTACATGATTCCATATTACCTAAATATATTGTTGTTAAATAAATTGTGACATCTCTCTGTCTGTGCCAACATTGATAGTCCATAAAGATTTGTAGTCATAAAGATTTACGGAGAAACATTTGTCTTCATATGTTGTTTTGTTGTATTGTCCTTTCTTTTGAAATTACCAGCTGTGGTCAGGGGAGCTGTGTCACTACATTGCAGTTTTAATTACAGTTTACAAATAAAAAATGCCATGTGACTGCATCAGTAGCCTAGAAGAAGCTCTGTAAGACTGGCGTTTTCTGTTGCTAGGTGTAGCTGTCTCAAAGAAGGAACCAACAGAGGTGAGACATGTTATTAAATAAAAAAAAATTATTGGACAACATTGTTTTTGGCAGCCCTAACTGCTTAGTCTACCTAAACTATTTGGTCCATCATTTCAAATTAGCAAATATATAAGATTTTTTGAAATATTTTAATAATACTACTGTGATATTCATATAATTTGTCTATTCTCCTTTAGAACAAAATAGAATATCCATTGTTTTCTCAGGGATTTTGATGTATGCAGAGACATTAGGCTGAATAAAAAAAACCAATTGAAGCAAGTGTTGCGGGCCTTCTGTGTTATTGTTTTAAGGCGGAGCTGAAAAGAAAGAAGAATGCATTGTTAATCGTGATAGGACGTCTCCCCAAGCTTCTACCACGTGGTATGAACCAACAGCCAATGGACGTTCTAGGGGCGTGGCCTCTGAAAGCGTCGACACCATCTAGCCATCTTGTTAGCTATCTTCTGAAGTCCTGTGAAACCAGCCAGCTAACTCCTACTATGACCCTTACGCACCGTTTTTGAGTAAATCACAATGTATTTTCTGATTCTAGGGTCTAGAATGAAAATAACAACTTTCTTGTGAAAGGCGTCGTTTTGTGTGACGAGAGGACCCGAGAAGACAGCTGTCTCAGCTAGCTAGTTCGGAGGCTAGCGTGGCTAACCCAACACACACTGCGTGCCATCACGACCGACACAACAGAGCAGCAAGCCATCCGTCGAGCCAGTGTTTTGACATTGCGAATATCTACCGTCGTCATGGAGAAGGTAACAGTCATCTGCCATTGAGCGTTTAGTTAACCTCGTATATGTCGGCTAGGTAATGTAAAGCATCAAGCTAACTTTAGGTATCTGCTGTAGCCACACCTGCTTGCTTGGCATTCGACCAGGGAGTCGGCCAAGCAGACTCATGCTGGAAGCTGGTGATTTGTGACTTGCATGTGTAATGCCACTTACGATTAATGCCTCCTGATACGCTAATGAGGTTGCTATACAAGTCTGAAGAGAAACTAGTACATTATTATAAAATAAAAGCTCTTTTGGTTTGTATGGCATACAGCAATAGGGAATGCCCGGGGGATGCTAAATGTCCAATACTTCCAGTCATTTTCAGATACTACAGCGGTTTTTCAGTCATCCCTTGTCTCACTGAACACTACATGGTATTGTCATTGATGCATCATACAATGCAGGCCTGCTGTCAATCAAGACTGAGACTAGGCCATCTTAACAATATTACTCAAATTCAGTGTGGAAAGCATATACAGGGGTGCTGTTGAGTTTTGCCATGACATCCCCACCCTTTGCCCTGCAGGCTGACTTCCTGAAAGGGCTCCCTGTCTACAACAAGAGCAACTTCAGCCGGTTCCATGCGGACTCTGTTTGTAAAGCATCTGTAAGTAACCTACATTATACATTGCCTTACTGTGGATGGTTTCAGATAGGGTAGCAAGGCAGGGTTTGCACTAGAGATGAAACCGTATGAAAATGTAATATCACCATTATGGTGACCAAGATTATCACGTTATCGGTATTGTTAAAATGTGCTGAAATAAAAAGAAAAAACTAATTTCATAAGTTTAAATCGAAAACCACAAATAAAAATAGCAGCACTATGTATTTCTTGTTTGCATAAACATTAAAATAATAGCATGGCCGATACCTTATGTAAATATGAAAACCTTAACAAATGTGCGCGTTCACTATAAAGTAGTGGGTGGTGGTCACGAAGATGGCTCATAAGATTCGAAGTGTTGCCCCCGTTGACAGCGATTTTCTTTCTACATGTTAGCGACTATCTTCAGATGTTGTCCTCTTAGAAGGCTAAGGAATCTCATTGCATGCTGTGCCTGGGAGACTGTGGTAAACTTTGGTTGATGTTGTATTTGACAGTATTTGCAGTTTTTCAGCGTGGAAATCAAATACAGTTTTAATTACATTTAAAATGTGAAACTGTAACTAACCATCAGGAATTTTACCATGCCGGGGACTGTTTCGTCCCTAGTTTGCACTTGATGTGAGACAGCCCTTCCTGGGATCAGCATTTGCTGTAAATATTGCTTCACGGTGATTTATGAGGATGGCTTTACTATGCTGCTGTTGGCTATTCACGTGCAACCGTACCGCGGTACACTCTGCCCTTGGAGGTCTCTGCCTGCCATCTCAAGGGATGACCCAAGGCCAGTTTTCCTCACAATAATACAAATTAATTACCTCTGAGCCTCTGACTGTGAAAAGTGCAAATTTGGCTACAAAATGTTGGCTATAAACAATGGTCCGTTATATCATATGCTTTTCAAGACGAGCCAGCCAAGAGTGCAATATAGCACCACAAAATCACAATTTCCTGCCCCAGCTAAGACCTAATATATTGAAAGAAAATTGTGGGTAGTTCTGGGGGAGGGGCAGAGAACAATGTGAAGCTATGCGGGCTGTAGGGCGAGGAGCAGAGATGAATGCGAGATGCTGGGAGAGGCATTAGTTTCAAACCAAACAATGTTTTTGTACCGTCACAAATTGAGGCGTGTGCCTTTTTAACTGATGTATTTGGGACCATTTAAATTTTTCTTAAATTTGCTGTGCTTTCAGAACCGAAGACCCTCTGTTTACCTTCCAACGCGTGAATACCCTTCAGAACAGAGTAAGTACTGACTTTGCGTCAATACGCCAGCAGATTTTTGTCAATCCTTAGTTGATTGAATTTACGTCGATCACTGTTTGTGTGTTTGCTCTGCAGTCATTGTAACAGAGAAGACAAACATCCTCCTGCGTTACCTTCATCAGCAGTGGGACAAAAAGGTTAGCATGTCTTTCATATGCACACTACATGATCAATTAGCTTCAGCTGCTAGCTCAATGCGATTAGTATGGCAGAGGTATGTGCGTGACTTAATTTAGCGCCCCTCTTCTTATTTCAGAACGCAGCAAAGAAGAGGGAGCAGGAGCAAGCAGAGGGCGACAGCCCGGCACCCCCAAGGAAGATCGCCAGGACAGATAGCCAAGAGATGAATGAGGACTCCTAAGTGTGTGTGTGTGTGTGTGTGTGTGTGTGTGTGTGTGTGTGTGTGGCTGTGTGTGTTTGTTTACAGAATATAGCCAACGTAAAGGAAACCCCAAATGTAACGGCCCGCAAGCATCCCGATCTGCAGTGGTTCTGTAGGCTACTACTTTCTGGCACTAAATCTTTTCGACCATCCTGTAAAAACCTTGGGAAATCTCTACCACCGGGTCTACTTAGCTCATATTTCATTTGATCTCTTCTTCATGTAAGTTCTAAATTCCCAGATGGCAGGAGGGGCAAATTAATACAAAATACTTTTTCGTGCAGAATGCTATTGCGAGGCTCATTGAAAAATAACGTACGATTGATGCTCGAACATAGAAAGAGGTCTGAATTCAAGCAGTTTCACTCTAGCCCTCCTTCCTTCCTGGATTAAGTTAATGCCACAAACATGTTTACACCCTTATCTTAACTAGTGCCCAGTTAAAGGTACCTGACCACTCCTCTTTAACAACTCTACACCACAACAACACTGACAACTAGACTGACACCAGGGTAGGGTAGTGATGGGCGGGTTTAATACACTGGCGTTGCCTTTATTTTGTCATACCCTGTATATATGGCAGTATACTGTATGTGTGTGGTCATTGGTGTGTACACTGCGCTGTGCGTATGAATATATGTATGTGTGAAGATTAATGAGCTGTTGATAGAATGGCCGAGCCTATGTCAAAGGTAGACATGACAGATATGACAACAACGCAGACTGTATGCTACCCTTAGTGGTTTGTGACTAGCGTAGCCGTCTGTCATAAACTTATCTAAATGTCTCTGCTGAACATTTGGGGTGGAGAACATTTTTGTTGTCATTTTTGTTTTAATTTTTAATTCTAACTCTTTTTTTTTGGCAATGAGCTTCCTGCCAGCCACAGTGCCCTCCCTGTCAGCTTCACTGCCCACCATGCAACCCCACGGGGCGATCGCACCATTTTATCCACACGGCTTCAAACGACTCCAGCATGCACTGTGAACAACAGCACACCGTCAGAAATACTCCTCTACAATTCCCCATTGATTTTTTTTTTTTAAATTCATGGTCGTTATGCACATTTCTGTTCCAACTCTGTCCCAACTGGGTTTTGTGCTTGTTTCTTGTTGGGTTTGCTTTGCTGTAATGTTTTTACATCTGTTATCGTCATCTGGCTTGCCAAGGCAAAAAAGACTTGAATAAACGATGGCTTGTTTTGTGAATGTTAGCTGCTCCTTTTTTTTTCTTCTATTTTTTAGATTTTTTTTTTTAGATTTTTTTTTTTCTTCTCCTCAAAAATGTAAGAGAAAATGATGCAGGAAACCCAGTGTTTTAAAATATGTTTCTAAATATTAGTTTTTGATTTCAAATTTGAGTTTTCGACTGCACAACGAGGCGTAGCCATAAAAAGGATGGAATGTATCTATAGGACATGTCAGAAGAGCAGTAAAATAATCAAATGGATTAAAATGTGTATGTAAATAATGGCCAGAGCCAGATGTAGTTTCAATAAAAATAACAATGCATTTGCCTTTGTAATATAAGACACGTCTATTGATTTTTATTTATTTTTTGCCTTGCATGTGGTTGTGTTCTTCTCTGCACAGGGTAATCCCAGAGCCAGTGAGCAGAATCGATAATGGGGCGTGGATGAATCTAGAAGTCTCCTTTTCTTTATTCATTGTGTATTGGCTACTTTAGGTCGCCGTTTGGCTCAGGGTTTTTACCCTGGACATGACCTTAAATACTTTTTGCTTGAGAGCTGGACTTTAACGGGGATGGAAGGTTTAAATGGTTCTGTGAGCTGATGTGGAGCGCAGAACTTAAGCATGCACAGCAAAGTGCAGTTGCCATCCGCCTTGTTCCTTTACCATCTGTTTGTATCGTGTACATCATCGTTCAATTGTTAACACTGCCCAGAAATTTCACAGCAAGGCCTCTTACCCTTTTATCTGTAGATGCTGCAATGTGGGTTAACATTGTGGTCAGTCATAATTTTTCCCGCTAAGGTACATGCTCTGTCTGGCTCTGATAAGCTAGACTGTTAAGCTTCTGCTATAGTAGATTTGACTGTTCTATAACACCTAAAGCCTTGCCCCATCTTATGTGTAAAGGTCAGATGTATTCATTTTAGCTTTGCTGAAATAAAACTGGACTGCAACTAAGCTTTGCTTTCATGTATATGTTGTAACTGTGCCCTGCTGAGATGCTTTTTGAAAGGATAAAAGCTGTCTCACAAATTCTTAGTGCTGTATGATGCAACTGCAGGATATAGAAAGCCAAAGCTCATTTGTTCAGTAAACACAAAGCTTCTTGCACACAATTTTGGAAATCATTCTCAATCCATTGTAGTGTTGTTCAATTTAAAATTATTGTGTCAGCTTACTTTACAAGAACGTACCAACTGTTTGGTGGAAAAACTTTGACACATATTACGTTTGAAATTGTTTTATTATCTATTTTTCGGTCTTACAAAAATATGACAAAATAAATTAAAAGAAATAAATAGTCCCATTTCCCAGTATTGTATTTTTTCTTGAAAAGATATTTTTTGTACAGTGGTACATTGGAAGAGCAAAAGATGTTTGTTTTTCAGTGAGGCTTTCATGAAGATGTGTTACATCTGAACTTACTGACTAATGGTTTTTACGCAACTGGCGAGAATCACCTCTTGAAAAGAGCACATTACCTTGACTAATTTCAGTTACTCATATTCCATTAAATTCAAATCACTTATGATTTGGATTTGTACACACTAGGTAAGCCTGCAGGCCTGGTAAGAACCACTGTTCATATAAGGGTTTAACATTAGACTGACTTTGACTTTAAATTTCCTAAAATGGGGCAATGTTGAACAAAATATTGAAAGAAAAACTACACCTCAGAAATTGACATTTTGCAGTGGTCATTAATGGTGAAACAATTGAGCAATTTATATTCAGAAAATTACACCTTTTTATCTGAATATGGAAGAACTTCATGAAGGCTTTAACTAAGGTACACTGGCTGTGATGTTGCAAGAAATTTTATTTTTTTAAGCTATTTGCTTTATTGAATTCTTCTTTGAACCGGCCTCCTCTTTATCAATTTGGTTTCAAAAGATAATACACTGGGCTAAGTGCAACAAAACACAATTGATCCCTTGAATCCAATGCGAATGTGAGAAGTTCTGTTTAGCTATTATAAGCCAATGTTGTATTAACAATTGCCAGCCAAGACAATTCTATCCAAAGAGATCTCTCTCAGCCTTACCCTATTCACTTTAATGAATGACAATGTAGAAATGCACAGAAAAGAAAAACATGATTTTTGTACTACACAAATTGCTGCCATTGCTTTCCTTATTGCATTTGATCAGTCAGAAGATTTCAACTTTTTGCCTGTCTGTGGAAGTACATTTTGTCTTCTCTTGTGACCAAATTATGGAGAGAGAGATAGAACCATGACTTTGTGTAGAGAGATTTTCCTCATTAGAAATAAGATGTAGGCATCGTATTCACCTCTGACTGAGAGAACTGTTCAATATTATAAATGAAAAACAATGAGTGTGTGGCACATGTAAGTATTTGTGTTGGCAACAGAGGTGTGGTGCATAGAGGCGAGCGGGGCAGATTCATGTCCTAGGAATGATAGCGTTGTGAAGCTAGTCTAAGCACAGCTAGGTCTCCTACAATTCATAATGTTATTGCAAAGATCTTTTTCAGAGACAATGGTTTGGAGATGCATAGTTAATGTGTCCGTCACTCGACTTGACCAGCTGTGGCTCGCAGCCATCTGATGCCTCGTCAATGGATACTATTTAATGGCCAGAGGGTTTTCGAAATGGCAATACGAAGATGTGTTTTCATCCCACTGTTTGAAAACCACAACAACCCAGCACTCAGCTAAATTACATGCTCTCTGGCGCCCCTCTCTGGAGACCCTGTAGAACTGAAACGGAGGTGTGAGCGGTAACACAACATTGCCTGCCAAGTGCTGTAATGTACTGTATATTACAGACAGCATTTATACTGATAAACGACTATAGATGCCTGTATAGTTCATATAATCACAAATGTACTGCTTTGGTTGAAAAAGGAAATTTCCATCAAACAATTAGCACTATAATAATGTAATACAGCAAACAGTACATATAAAAAAGAAAACAAATGTAGGTCAAGGTAAATCAGAGAAAGGCTGTAAAAAATAAATCATCTGGATGAATGGTAAAATAATTCAAAGGACGGGTAACAACACAGCATCTAATGTAAAATGGTCAAATGAAAGCGACCTAGCTTTTGCATAATGTTATGAGGCAGGCTGGTGTTGCCCCCCACCCCCGCAGAAAGCGCTGTGTTTCCGTGCAGGGCGTAGGGGGGGTTTAGTGCAAATGTTACCTCTCTACACATGCTCATCAAGTTAGATTAAATGTACAGTCGATTTGTGCCTTGCATTACCCTCAGGTGGAAACCAGTGTCGGAATTTTTTTTCCGTTTGAAACCCAGACAGCGCATGAGCACCTGACATCCCCCCTCTCTACTCCTCCCCCTAAAGAGCTCCTAGGTTTAAACCATTTTCTAACCCTCACTCTGTAGCCACAGGTAATGTTGTTGCTTTTTAAATAGAAACACTGCGCTGGGGCCGATGTTTGGGGTTCTCGAGGTGCTATAGCTCATTTGAGTTAGACTTGAAGAATGTGCCTTTAAAGATGGAGGCCTGACTGTGTCCCAGTTCGGACGATCAATACCACACACAACAGGCTTACGCGTCTTGCCTGCTTAACCACTTGGCTTCATGTAGTGGGGTTGGGGGGGCGGGGGTGAACACATGCTTAATGTGCTTATTGGTCTTATTTTCTCACACATAAACCATCCAGGACTCTCAGCACCCAAGGAATCAAATATTGCCGGTGTGGTGAGAAGGATTCCAATTATTTTTTCCATGATGTCTCCACTGCTTTTATAATAAAGCTGGTGCTCACGTGAAACTTTATCTTGTGGTTATTTTAAGATTTGCCGAACTGTTGGGAATTTAAACACTGACTCATATTGCTTACGATCTTTCCACTGAAATACAAAATCCAAGGTGCCCAGGAATCCCGCCGAGTTAAAAAATGAGACAGATATCTAATGACCACTGGATCTGTAATAGCTAAGAATGCTCTCTGTTGGAGTTGGATGTAAAAACCTGTGATTTCTTCCACAGCACTGTATTACTCATATTCTTTTTTTTTTACGTATTCCTCCACGACTAGACTGTTGTCGGCCTAAACGGCAGGTCGCCAACACCATTACAGTTTGTGACTAAAAGGACTCAACATACACTGCTCTCCGCTTAAAAGGCTTAAAAGTACCGAAATGCAGCTCATGCATTTCTTTATGTATTGCAAACAAAGGAGGGCTTTCGTATGTGTGTGTGTGTGTGTGTGTGTGTGTGTGTGTGTGTGTGTGTGTGTGTGTAGGAATGAGTGCAAGTTTGGGGCCATGAGAGTAAGGGCTATTGTCTTTCCCATAAAGCCTGTATTGTACGGGGAAAACCACAAGTCAAAATGCCCCCTACGCCTGCCTCTAGGGGGCAGACATGTGGCCTCTGACAGCATGAAGGGCAGCTCAGGCCTCACAGTAAACACCTCATACATCAAATGTAGACACACCCAAACATCAGTCCATTCTCTCCGGGGGGGACGGGCTACTAGACTAGACTTTGGGGCCCGCTGGGTCCGAGTCTGTTGAGTGTCCGTTCTCGGGCCCTTCCCCCCCCTCGGGGGAGGGGAACTCGTCCGGCACCCCGTTCAGGTCCGACCGGGAGGCGGCCCCCTCTCCGTTCCTGGGATGCGGGGCCCCATTCGCCCCGCCCTCCGACTTCCCAAAGTTAAAGAGTTTCCCGGGGTTGAAGGCCTTGCTAGGTGACTGGGACCGCTCCTGGGAGCCGCCGGCCGCCGCCGCTGCAGACGCGGACACAGACGCTGTCACTGAGGAGGCGGAGGCGGCCACGTCCTTCTTGCTCTCGGGCGACTTGAGGAACTTGAAGCTGAGGAACCCGGGGAGCTTGGGTTCGCCGCCCGTGGGCGACTGGGGCGAGCGCGCCCCCCCGCCCCCCGAGGAGAACTTGCCCTGCAGCGGGATGATCTGCTTCAGCTTCATCACGTTGTTGTTGGCCAGCAGTGAGCTGGGTCGCTTGGGCTTGTCCGTCGCGCCGGCCCCTGCCCCTCCCCCTCCGCCGCCTGCTGACCGCGACTTCCCGCCATGGCCCTTGTCGTGGTGGTGCTCCCCCGAGGAGGAGGAGGAGGAGGACGAGGACGAGGAGGAGGAGTCGCTGCCCTTGCTGTCGTCCCGCTCCCTCTCCCGGCGGGCCATGTGCTCCGCCTGCCGCTGCCGCTCCTCTTCCTCCCTCTTCCTCCTCTGCAGCTGCTGATAGTGCTGCTGAGCCTGGCGCTCATGCTTCTGCAGGGGGGAGAGAGGAAGGGGGAGGGAGGGAGAGAGAGGGAGAGGGAGACAAAGGGAGCGAGGGGGAAAGAGAGAGGAACATTCCTATAATACAGTAGCTTTTCAAAAATGTTCTTAAAGGTGACCTAAGGGGACCTAAGTGATGTTTTAGATGTTTTTGGATCCCAAGAAAGATTTCAGCGTGTATTAAATGTATTAAACTGAATACATATAATCCTGAATGTGTTTTAAACCATTTACACACACGTGAGAGTTCAATCTGTTCAGCGGTAAAGAATGAGCTATGATTTAGCACATAGAGGGACCTGCTTAGGGCAGGCAACATTATTCATTCTTATGGTTAGTGTCGGCACAGCTGCATCTACGCCACTAGATGGCAGTACAAAGTCGAAGAAACACTGTTTCATAATACCTCTACGTTGCTAACAGGGACTGCAGGAGTCACTGCTGCAACACAAACTACATCACTGATCACACTTGTATCTGGTAGCTAGATCAGATTGTGTGTGTGTTTTCTGGTAGGTATTTAAACCCCATTAAGGAATTTAACTCTGTACAACAATGTGACTCTTCCAGAGTATTTTATA
>JAOEHI010037163.1:0-51775 GCA_025447815.1 Percopsis transmontana | reverse complement strand
CTATAAATATTTTTCACATTAGTCCATCTTTCAGTGTCATTTCCTTAACGCACAGAATCAAATCACACCTCAAAGCAGCTCAAGGTGACTCACGGCTAACATGGTATTTTCTTCTTTCTACACTACCCAGTTGACCTGGTCACCTATGTCACCAGATTTCAGTGGGATATGGCCAAATATCCCATCAAACAGTCACTAAAAAACATCTCGGAGATCATCTCCAAGGTACTGCTTAATGAAATATGAATTATATGAATGTATTGGTACTGTGTTTTGTTTCTATATTTGAGCGTCTAAAAAAAACATATTTTCTCCTACTTGATACAGCATCACTGAATTTTTATTAGTACTTATTTGGGA
This sequence comes from Percopsis transmontana, assembly GCA_025447815.1. NCBI lineage: Eukaryota > Metazoa > Chordata > Actinopteri > Percopsiformes > Percopsidae > Percopsis > Percopsis transmontana. The sequence continues at coordinate 51,415 of JAOEHI010037163.1, read as the reverse complement.
ATTACTGTATTATGTATGACATTAAATATTTTTTTCAAGGGTAAAATCCCATAAATTCTAATCTGTAGTATTTATCCTATTCCTTTTGTTGTATAGCAAGTTACTCAGATAGACAATGATCTGAAGGCCAGAGCATCCGCTTATAACAACTTGAAGGGTAACCTGCAGAACTTGGAGAGGAAAAATGCGTAAGTAATATTATATTAAAATATATCTATATTCTAGTATTCATGGGTGATTTGTTGTTAGACATATACCGCATATATACTGTACACATACTGTAAATTATTTACAGCAGGGATAAGTAGGAGTTTGGCCTCCATGAATATTTGATTTATTACATTACATTACAAGATTTGGAGCTGAGCAGCTAAACAATATTGCACTGAAACAGAACTGTGAAAACAAACCTGTAGAACTCTATATCTTGTCCTGTAGAGGAAGTTTGATGACCAGGAGTCTGGCTGACATAGTGAAGAAAGATGATTTTGTGCTCGACTCAGAATACCTGATTACTATGCTGGTGGTGGTCCCAAAGTAAGTGCCTTTACTATACATTTAGAAATGTATAGTATTCCTTGTTGTTACATTGTCTTAAAGGAACACAATTTAACAGAGGGTAGAGAACAGCTCAACCGCCCCCCATGTGTTTTAAACATAAACAGTGAGCTAGGACAGAATAAATTTAATTGTTCTTGGAATACTATAACTCAATTTAAGACGTGTACTTTTTTTTTAAGAATCACTGATTATTAATGATTATGTTAATGTTAATAATGTTTTTTGAATAACCTACTGTATAAGGAAATGAGCTGACCCCATCATTGGTGTGCACTCTCACTAGAGTAAGCTACACAGACTGGCAGAAGACCTATGAAACGCTGTCCGAAATGGTAGTCCCACGCTCCACAAAGTAAGGCTCAACAGGTTTATTCGCTTAATAGGGAAAGGATATATTAACAATTTATTTAACAACGTGCAACATACATAGATAGAATATATATCCATCAGCCCCTTGTGTTAGTGTCGTATGCTACCCATTTTACAGTGGCCATCTTGAATCCAAACAACAACACGAGCATTATATTCTAGAAAACTGCTAATATATCTTTTAACAGCTTTAGCTCTTACCGTTGTCAGCCTTGTGTGCTCGGTACAGGTTATTCTGAATAGAATAGAAACAAGAATAGAAAGTATTAGACAAGGTTGACCTAGGTAGAGCAATTGACCCTTTGCCGATGTGGCCGGGAAATGTTCAAACATTATGTTCAGGCTTTTGGACGGGCAAGGCACAGTGTGGTACAGTAACCTAGCAACCAGAAGAAATGCAGACCAATATGCACCGAAGAGACTTCCAATGTTCCACAACAGAATGTTGGAGAATTATGGACAGAAAAGGGTTTCGCTCACACATTAGCCTGTGCTCTCTGCTCTCAACAACCAACCTGAGTGAACTAACCAAGGGATTTAAAAACAGAATTTTACTTCTGTCCCTCTGTAGCTACCTTTGCTATAAATGTACCCCTTGTTTGCGGTAGTTGCTAGACAAACAACTCTCAGTTGTATTAATCTGCTATTGACTTTAATTGTTTTGCAAATACATGTCTGCAAAGCTGATTGACTGGCTTCTACATTTCTGTGCTGAAACCAGTGGACAACATCACTGTCACTCCTTCTTTTACATACAGTCTACAGACACATTTTTAGGTTGGCCACAACTATATAACGCACACTAGACAACTTTCCAACTTTTTTGCGATTGGTGTTATTCTTGTACTTGCTATGCTCCGTCTCAGCTGTTAATGATCTGTTCTGCCTTCTTTCTCAGCCTGTTGTTTGAAGACAACGACAGTGGCTTGTTTAGTGTCACGCTCTTCAGGAAGGCCATTGACGACTTCAAACACAAGGCCAGGGAAAACAAGTAAATTATTCTAGTAAAACTACTGTCCTAACATTCCGGAATAAATGAAAACTAGAATAATGTTTAAATCTTATGAATAATAATAAATGATATATTTTGCAATAGATGGTTACTAGAATTATCAGAATTTTGTGTGTCCCTGATGACAACCTTGCACAATGCCCCTCTTTATAAAGTACATTGGCAACGAACTGCCAGTGGTTATGACATCACAGGATTCAAGTACCACTTGTCCACTCATCCATCCTTGTTTTTTGACTAAGAATAGACCATTGGTTATGAGCACACTACAACCACTCCTATTGGCACGATGCAGGAGTCTGTTTGTGGGCGTTTGTGTGTTTGTAATGATGCTTGTATGATAATAATGCTGTGTATGTGTTAGAACTGTGTTGTCTTTGTGTGTGTGTGTGTGTGTGTGTGTGTGTGTGTGTGCGCGCGCATTCATGACTGTGACGGTTTACTAGCTCTCTCACATGTTTGCCCTGACCTAGGTATACAGTGCGGGACTTCCAGTACAATGAAGAGGAGTTGAAGGCTGACAAAGAGGAGATGACGCGTCTATCAACGGACAAAAAGAAACAGTTTGTACGGTTGATATTTTTGTTCCACAAACAATATGATCTGTTGAGGACTCACAGCTAGAAAGAGAGAGCAGAAAAGCAGACCACATAATTTGTCTTTTTTGGGTTTCACGTTTTGAAAGACATATAGTCCTGAATTTAGGTTACAATGATGATGATGAATGATGAAGTAATATGCCATCTCTGGTAATTGAGTTAACTCTGCAGTCAAACTCTTCTATGACAATTTAATGACTAGTAGTTATTTAACGAATACTGAGTCTAAATATATGCTATTACTGTCTTTTATAGGGGCCCTTGGTACGATGGCTGAAAGTGAATTTCAGCGAGGCTTTCATTGCATGGATCCACATAAAAGCCTTACGTGTGTTTGTGGAGTCTGTTTTAAGGTGAGAAATGTAAAGAAAAGGGCGCCTCAGTTTAAGATGCTTATATTGTAGTTTAATGGCTCAACCATCGAATGATATGTTGGACCCATAGATTGACATTATATAGGTTGTTTACCGTATATTGACAGTCTTCCTGTTGTCCGTAGATATGGTCTGCCAGTCAACTTCCAGGCCATGCTTCTCCAGCCCAACAAGAAAAACATGAAGAAGCTTAGAGAGGTGCTCAATGACTTATACAAGCACCTGGACAGCAGTGCTGCGATCATAGACGTAAGTCTCCCATCATACTCCTAGGTCTCATTCCTAGTCGTGGGTATTCATTTATGCTACCTGCAAGGCGTAGGGGTGTATATACATTTGTCATTCACTTATTAAAAAAGTTAAATCCGCCATTTTAGTAGTAGTGTATCATCATTTGTCCCCTTGACTAAAGAAGATGAGCTTTAATAGAGGAATACTAGTCACTTACTTACAATCACAATTTGAAACCGAGATTTGAGCTACACTAAACTATATCACGTTTTATTTCTAGCAATATATTACATCCTATGGTGTTTCTATGTAGCCTAGGCTTGGTTAGGAGTAGTGTCTATCATTAACTATTGTAAATAACCCTTAGTTATATTTAAGTTATAGGGGGCAGGATAGTCTAGTGGTCTAGGTGTCAGACTCCCAGCCGGAAGGTCGTGGGTTCAAGCCCCAGAGTTGGCCTACCTGTAAGCATCCTTGAGCCTTGAGCAAGATGCCTAACCCCTATCTGCTCCATGTAATAGCACTATGTAATTGTAAGTCGCTTTGGATAAAAGCGTCTGCTAAATGACCTAATTGTAATTATAGGTAAAGTTATTTAGGTTAAATATAAATATTTGACTAATATTTACTTTAATCTGTGCTGTACTACGTGTAATCTAAATGAGACTTTTATTTTTTTTAGAGATTTCTTTATACATTTCTGGAGCTTTCATTTTAAAGTCGCAAAATGGCCATTTACATTTACACTACCACATTCATTAAAAATGAATTCAAATGTTTTGTTGATGATTTAAGATGTTTGCTCAAAATAACTTTTACTACTGAGAGTGTATACATGTGTCGGCTGTGCCTTATGAGTGGGAATCCGATCTCAAACACGTTTGTTAAAGCATCTCTCTCCTCACCGATCTATAAATGGCTACTTGTCATCCCTGTCAAAACATCCAACACATTTACGTTTGATGGGTATAATTACGCACACACTTCCTCTCTAAGTAATCTGATTGGTGCTACTCCATTGTCTGTTCTACGCAGTTGAACAGACAATATTGTGGCGTATAACTGTTTTATAGTTGTTTGTACTATAAACTTGTATACTTTCATTTACTCCTGTAATCACTGTCTGCCCACAGGCTGCCATGGATATTCCCGGGCTGAACTTAAGCCAGCAGGAATATTACCCGTATGTTTACTACAAGATTGACTGCAACCTGCTGGAGTTCAAAGTGTAGACGCTCTGCCTTTATGAAGAACATCTTGCTCACCTCCATGGGACCCCTTGCTCTTAATGCAATCGTGTTCCGTCGTAAAATTATTATTATTACCTTCAACCATTCTCTATTTTTCTAACTTTGGTTCCCTCTGGTCACTGTGACACCACCACTCTCTCTTTGTTACGTTCCTGGGTCCATATTCTAAAGCTTGTTCGGTCTATAGAAGTGCCGGTCCACAATTACCAGTTAGGTCATACTTGAGAGGTGAACTGGGTTTAGAAGCTTGAATTTTATTTCGTCTTAAGATTCTTCTCATTCCCCCTTATTGTTGCTATTTTTTCCCATGGTGTAAGTGAATGACTTCTTGTTTCACACCTCAAGCCAAAAAGGCTGACATTCCCTATAGCAACATGGGACATGGTGAATATTGCACTGTATATTGTTGGGTTTTCCCCTTCACATATTACTGTCTTCAAAAGTAAATACGATATGTACTGTACATGTTCACTGTACATTGAAAAATATGTATGTATGTTAAATGTGGTATTTATTTGAATCCTCTGAAATCAATGGGTGGATTTTCGTTTTCTAGGCTTTAGAAGGTGATGTGTTTTGACCTCCTCTGTGTGAACTATCTATTTAGGCTAGATGTTTCCCCTATCCAAGCATTATGTGAAATATTGACACAGATCATATATTAACAAAAAGGAATATGTCTGTGAACTGTGTGCTACCACAAATTCTGTACATTATTGTGTTGACGGAAAAAATTACAGCCCTATGTGCAAATAGCTAGGCTACTGTATCCTGAAATTAAATGAAAACTGATCCAAACAAATAAATGTGGATATATTGTTGTCAGTCATGAATATAAATTGTAAAATTGATGGTTGGTTTATAAGCTTACATTCGCCAACTCGGTGGTGGGCGTTTACGAGAAGAGTGACGTTGGTGTAGATAAATATTGATGACGCAGGTACGGCGTATAATTCCTGCTTCACAGCCCTTGTCTTCGCGCGTGCTGGGAACAGGGCTCCCGAGCGCATCTACGTTTTGCCTTTAGATGGAAACCACAACAACCGAGGATCTTCACCGACTACACGGAGATTCGGGGTTTGCTGTTGCGGCGTGAGGAGGAGACTGCTCCCTTTAACCTGTATCAGTTTATCTGATACACCTGCCGTGGATGAAATTCCAATGGGTTGTGGAGGGAGTCGGGCAGACGCGATTATCGAGCCGAGGTATCATGAAAGCTGGACGAGAGAGACTGAGTCGACGTGGCTTACCAATACCGACGTAGAGACCCCTCTCTCCGGAATAAACAGTAAGGGGCTGCATCTTGTGCTTGAACAACGAAATGGTGATGCGTCGAGTAAAACCAATAGCCTGACAATTTTACAGGCTAAAAATACGATGCCTTGCTCTATGCTGATAACGAATACCGGGATTCGCTAAATTCAAATTACAGAGGATCAGCTCAATGTAGCCTGTAATGAACTCTAAAAGTCACACTTTATCCAATTTGATTTTTGGAAATCATGTCATATGAAGCAATAACTTCTTCCGTGTTTCCACTAACAGGTAAGGGTCTTGAGGGCAGCATAAGGGAGAAGAGGATGGTCAACACGGGGACCCAGTGTGGCAAACAGGCCTTGACCACTGGGTCCAACCATCAGAGAAGATCTAGGCGTTCACTAAATGATGTAGGTCTAACTCTGTGCAGCACCTAGGCAAATAGCCTTACTCGCTGCAGTAATGAAGGGTTTCCTACTGAACATTTACTCAGAATGACGCGTTTCAGAGTAAAGGGCACAAAATGTGGTGATGGCGTTGAGGTAAAGGCTACCATTGCTGACCGAGCTCTGCCATTTAAACATTCATTAAAAAAAAAAAACTCTGCATTATAGCCACACGTAATTTTCATTCAGCACCTGCACAAACCTGCACAGGGTAATGTTTTATTGTAAAGTATTACGTTTTAATTGCAATTATTTTTGTAATTGGTCCACTAAACCACCAGTGAAACCAACCGCTTAACATTAAATAATACATAGATATAGAAATATAGAATACCAGGTAGTTTACAGATACTATTTAAATACAATGTTGTTACAAAACAAACAACCATTACAGATCACTCAGTTTGAGATTTTTCAGTTTATATTTAATTTTCTGATGAAAAGATCAATTCTCTTCAGAGAGTCCGTAAGGATCCCCAAGTGAAGTAGAAAACTAATTTCTCTTTGTACCATATTGTATTTTGTGAGTCAGGTATTGTATCAAACTTAATATGTTGGCAATAGTCATAGTAAAAGCAATAAATATAAAGTCCCAAAGGGGCTGCAGCAGGAGTAGTGGGCCTATAGAGAAGGTTTAATACAATTCAGTAGAGAAACCGTGTGGTCCAGGTGCTTGAAACACTTTATTGCTTTGGAGATTTCTGCAGTGATAACAGGTTTGTCTTTGTAATTGCTTCAACTAATGTAGGCATTGGTCTCCAGAGCTTTCAGATCAATATAAATCACACAAAAAAAAATCATTATTGATAACTTTAATATGAGTAGAAAACTGTATTAGATTCGAGGCTGTGTTTTGTTTGGTGGGACAAGACTTTGTTTTCTTTTCCACCATATTCACAATTGGAATGGTGAGCCTAGTGTATCTGCTGTTCAGCTTTTGTTGATGTGATCAGGTCAAACTCCTTATCGTAGACACATCCCGTAGCTTTAACAAGAAATCCCATTTTAATGACTCAGAAATTAGTGGGTAGAAGCTTTATTTTTCAGTCTAAGTGACTCAGTGTTTATGGCTGTAGCCAAGTGGTAAGCCTACTTCAGTTATGATTCTCACATCTTTTCACAGCAGACCTCCCGCGACTCCAAACGGAGACCTTCGAAAGAGGTCAATGGCCTTTCAAAGGACCCGCAACCCGTCAATGGCAGCGGGATTGGCGATACGGAACCGGGGAATGCGCGTGACGAAAGATGAATAGAAAAAAACGCAAAGACAGCCTATAATGGGAGGAGTGGTCCAACCAGAAGATGGAGTGCTGCTTAACCGACTAGCATGGTGGTGATTACATGGTCTCGGGTGTCTTTCTCAGAGGTGTCTCGCTTAAGCATCTGCATACGTCACCATCCAGAGATGCTGGGATGCTGCGTCTGTATTAATTGTGCCATCGCCAATGCATGTGGGAAAACAAGAGTGGCTCACTAACAGTGTTCACACTTTCTTCTCCTCCTCCGTGCTTCTCTCACATGCCAATGGTGCCGACCAGGGGATCTGATTGCTTATGTCAAGTGACTCATAAGAAAACATACTGTAACTGACATATAGCCACATCTCAATTTGCACATCAAATGTTTACTGTTTGGGACCTTTCTAAACATTTTACATCAGTTCTGTAGTTATACTGTATGCGTAATTCTTTTCAATTTAGATTAATCTTAAATAGCCTACTTTAGATAATGTACATTTAGATGGAGCTGACGTGTTCGGAATTTGAGGTTTGAAACTTGAAAGCTGGGGATCTATTTATACACTGGGCTTGCGAATTAACAAAACAAACACACCCGCATGTGCCTATGCCTAATGCCTCATTTTGAGCTGTTCCTATGTTATGATTGGTGTTCTTGAGCGTACTTATATTATTTTAAATTCTTAGTGATGTTGTATTATTGTACTATTATGTTGTAATGATGAATTATCTAATATATTGTGTTGCTTATGGTTGCATGTTCATTCAGTAATGCAATTAAATAATTTTCAGGACAGACAGGTCAGGATCAGTTCAGTTCAGTTCAGTTCAGAAAAGGAGGTGGAAACCTCCTTGGTTCAGGGTAAAAGTATCAAGGATACTAGGATTTGAATGAACAGTATTTACTTCTCCAGCAGGTGGCGTTGAAAACCTGGTCTGGTCTTGGGAGATGAGACGGGTTGATTTCCAGACTCGAACCACTTCTGTTAATGGGGCTCCTCAGAGACTAATCGCTTCGGACACTAATGGAAAGGCAATCTGTCGATCATATCGTTGAAGTGAAGCCACACTTGCAAAATCCCCTGCTTACGCTTTAACAAAATAAAATGAAATGGGCTGTTGTGTATTACATGATTATTAAACTCTAAATACATGTATTGCATTTCAATAACATCCAAATGCAATGTTATGACATATCGAGCAAATTTGATATACATTTTAAAAGTAATTTATTTCATTATTTGGGAATAAATTCACGTTGTTTAATTACACTCCAAGATCCCCTAATCCATTCAGTAACATAATAAAGTTTAATAAATACTTTTACAGCCACCATGTTTCTTTTATTGCTACAATTTGTTAATCAATTCATCCATTAGTTGATATTGGACGTGGAATAATCGAATCTTATTTTGAAAAATAGGCGGGCACTGAGACCACGCAGTAAACTTGATTAACCGCCGCTGCGTTGCTTGAAATCAGTAGATCGAAAACAGGTGATGACGTTGCGTGCACATACACTGTGGCTTCAATGTAGCGACATCAGACGAGCTTGAAACAGTTCTTGATTTTTTCCCCCACTTAACGTTTGTTCCTGTCCGACAACGATGTGAGAATGGCCAAGCGACCAGGGTCTGACAATGGGATGTTGATTTCCCCAACCGTTCTCCATGATTTTTCTGTCGATCTAACTGCCGGGGACGTCAACATGGATTGTAGCGACGGCTGTGAGGCGCTTTCTTTGGAAGAAATTCTCACATTGTACAGCCAGCCGATTAACGAGGAACAGGCGTGGGCAGTGTGTTATCAGTGTTGCAGAACTTTGGCTCAGAAAAATCACAGGAGAAATTCCAAGACTGAGGATGCACCAGCTGTTGACAATGCTAGAAGGATTGAAGGACCCGGTGATGTTAGGATCCGAAGAGACGGAACTGTTAAATTGCACTATGATAGCACAGGTAGGCAAAAACAACGCAGTCCTCGATATTTGTGTAATCGAAATAATTTGGGACCTATTTTGTTAACCTACCCATCTAGTGTACAGTGCTCAAAGGCCACACGAATGGATCATCGCAATACTGTGGCAATGTTGATGTCTACCTTTGGCCATGTGGTGGATTTGTATAGGGACGTGGTGATTTTTATTTTTATGTTTTAAAATCATGGAACTTGTCAATGTCCTTTTTGTTTAATTAAATACCCTCTATTGTTGTAGCATGCAAATTGAAAGTAGTTTTGAATAGCCTACAGTAGCTGTTCTGGTAGTGTGATTGAAATACAGTGGCCTATACTGTACAGCGGTCATTTGGCTACTGTAAACAATGGACCATGTTTACAACCCTGAGGTAGACTAATATCCCTGTTGGCTTACATTGAAAACACAGGCTGTACATTAAATTGTTAAATAGTTGTGTGATCCTAATTAGAAACTGATGCTTTTCTCTATGATCTACCATGCATTACGTTTGCCCGAAATATAAGTATCAGATCATGGTTAACTTCCTACTCAAATTAGTCTTCAATAGGATTAGTTTTGTGTATTTAACTGGGCTTTGATGTATCAAGATATAACCCTATTATTGAGTAAGAGAGAAGTTATTTATTCTTTTTGCCAAAATGCTTTTCAAATTAGAATAAGGGGATATGAAATTACTCCTGTCATTTCATGACACTATTCATTAGCTGTAGCCTATGTAACCAGATAAAAGGTAAAATTCTCTGTCTGTTGCTTAGACCATTTTTTGTTGTTGTTGTGAGCATTGTTGTGCTACCAAATATAATGCATGGCAGACATTAGTTCACAACAGTTAAATTCCAAACTCAGTGGATCTAGAGAGTTCTAACTGATACTCTGGTCAGTCGCTGAGGTATTTTGGGATGGCTCAGCCCTGTCCTGATTCTAATTAGGCCCAGCGATGAGGGAGTCATGAGGCCTATTAAGCAGACGCCTCAGCCAAGTTACCCCATCGAGGTCTTAAAAAGCTTCAGGAGGCTGCTCCCCTAGCAGAAAATCAATGCTTATGCAACCCAGGGATAGCTAGTGAATTAATTTGACTGTGAATTTATTTGTGATTTTGGAAAAGGGGGAATCTGACTAATGGACGGAAAATTATTTTAGTAGTGAATAGGCTTTAACTGCCATTCTGCCATTTTAGAGAAGTTGGTATTCCGCCAGGATTTACTTGGCCTTGTAGGAGAGACTAGCCTCATGTCTGGCCCTCCTCCCTGTGGCTGTGGTGAACAGATAGGCCACTGTTTTCAGGATGACCGTTGGTGGACTCTGTTTTTATTTTATTTATTTATTACAGCTAAAGACAAGTAGGCTGAACTGAGGAAAATGGCGACAGGAGTGTTTTTTTCTTTTGTGGAAATGTGCTTTCTTATATAGAGTTCATGGGGGTTCATCAGTTTGGAAGTTGAGCTAACTGAATAAGGGAATATATTCTTTTTCTAAAATGGTGTTTTCCAAGATGAAATGACCCTTTAGAGAGAAATGCCCACATGACCGATTCACCCCATGTTCTTATAGTGGTTGTGGGCATTCATAAAGCTATACAACTAGTCAAATGAAGTTATTGCATCTACCATGCAAATCGATGGGTTTCATTCTGCATAATTTACATCAATATGATTAAGCAAACTCAAGTTCTAGCTATCTGTTTTTCAGTGATGTGCTTCCTCTTAGTGAGATGTTTCCATGGAAACTAAGATTGGGGGGGGGGGGGGCTGTCTCATAATATGAAAGAACAGGCACAGTGTAGTGGATATCCCCCAAATGAAGTTAATGCCTCTGATATACTGATCAGATATAAAAAATAAACTTGTTTGTAGGACATGCACACCACAGAGAAAAGTTGCTCCTTCAATTCTTTAATTTTAATGAAAATGGAATATTGCATTGGAACAACAGAAATGCTTTTAACTAGCTAGTATGTGCATTTAGCAGACGCTTTTATCCAAAGCGACTTACAATTAGTACATTTTTTTACATTGAGCAGGTAGGGGTTACATGGTGCTATTACATGGAGCAGGTAGGGGTTAGGCATCTTGCTCAAGGATGCTTACAGGTAGGCCACCTCCGGGGATTGAACCCATGACCTTCTGGCTGGGAGTCCAACACCCAGACCACTAGACTATCCTGCCCCCTGTTAACTACTGTTAATTGATGTAGAATGTGGATTTAATTTCAAATCTAATGTTTTATGTTCCAATAAACTATATTTAAGTTGTACATGGCTGTACAGGTTCACACATGATTCAGAAGGCGTGCTAGCTTGTCAGTTGTTTCATATAATAAATGCCCATTAGCAGCTAGAATGTACATATACATGTAAAAATAACATTCCTCTGTTTTTCTCCCCCCCCCCCTTCCAGATAAATACAGATCAGCCAATACAACATTAGAGGTAAGTTGTACAACAAGTTTCTCTGTAGTCATTGCATTGTCAAAACCTTACTTTAGTTGGCTTTGTTGTATAGGCCTAGTTTAAGTATTAAACTAAATTGAAGTATCTTTTGGTTGTAATTGACGCTAGTTCCTTTTGAAATATTTAATAAGAATATAATTATTGGAGCTTTTCCCCTGCTAAGCAGCTGTATGCGGACAGATGGACTTGTGAAATAAGCCTAAAAAAGATTTAGATATTTTAAGGTAGGGAAATGGACTTTTAACAGAGAACAACCTCATTATCAACTCCACTGAAAGATGGCAGGGTTTATGGCCAAATTGTCTGTTTCCCAGAAGGCCGTGAGGAAACGTTCCAATACCTGCACCGGTACTGAAATGCAAACATGGCACTTGCTCAGCAGGTGCAGATGAATTACCAGCAAGGGACAAGCTTGCATGGGCAATGCTTTGCCAGCACACATGCAGGCCCAATCCTTTACAATGCAGCCACAACAAGCAAGGAACACAAACACAGCCTTTAATGCGTCTCTAAAAACCTGAACCCAAAATGCAAACGTGATGTCCCTCAATTGTTTGTTGTTTTCAGAGATTGGTCATAGTTTGTACATGAGTGGGAAAGGTCTGCTCAATTGCTCTTGACAGTTTTGTCTGTGCGTAATTATATTCTATGCTATATACACCACTAACATTAAAGAGCACTTGCAGAAGAGCTGCTTCTACCTTTTTTATCTCAGTGTTGAGGAGGAGACCTGTCACCAGGGCAGTGTGCACTATGTTTACATAGCAACTAAACTGCACAAAGACAAGTCAACCTTGTGTTAACACATCATCCCTCTGTCTCAGTATCTCTGGTCATGTGATCATACTGTATGGTTTCTTCTACATACTGTTAACTAAAGTCTTCTACCAAGCAGATTAAATCATATATTGTGACTGGCTAGTAATCCATTTATAATTTCCAATATAATATATAAATATTATTGATTCTTTTGAGGAGGAACATTGTCCAGTATATTATTAAATGCTCGAGTAGGACAGATAAAAATGAGAAATGTTGAGTGAATTCTCTCCCCCCAAATCATCTCCAATGATTTGAGCCCAACGTGTCTTTAGCTGGAACTTAGAATTTCCCTCTGTGGCCCACTTGCATTCAAATGAATGCCACAGATGCCGCTGCATGTTCACAGTAGCCCCTTGTACAATTGGTTATGCGCAACAAGACGTCTCTTGCTATAGTTGTAACCCCTCTTTTGTCCCCTGCCTCTGTTTATAGTGTGAGTAAGCCTGTCTGCTCGCCAGTGTTACCCTGTTTTCCCCCTAGTGCTATGAGCTAGCCGCTTCAGAGATTACTGGCTTCTGTCTAGCTGACCCATTTCCCGATCTGACAACTTTAGCGATTCATTGACCAAAGAGAAAATGTCAATAATTTCAAACTGGACAATGACTAGTTTCATTTGTGGCAAGGTTATCCTGATAACCGGCTACCTACTTTCATTGTCATTACGCTGCCTTTTCAGCTAGTTATGAATGTGCTAGAGACATGCACCTCCTGCTGTAGTAAATGGACAAACAAATGGGCTTAACCCAGTTCCTCTCCAGTTAAACATTGAGATGAGATTAGTTGTTGAATGCTGATAAGGTTTCTCATTTCCCAGGTTGGGTCACATTCATTTATGGGCAAAACAATTCCATTTACTGTACACTGCCTGATCATGTTTTTATTTAACCTTAGAACAAGGTCTGCAAAGAGGACTTCTACTGTTTTCAATACTCAATTTTGGAGCACTTTTAGACCCTCTGGGTCAGTTGAATGAAGCAACTCATTTATCCTCTTCATCCATGATTTTGGGCCTTTTATCCTGTTCCATTCTGCCTTTTATTGTAATCTGTGAAATGATTCCGTGTCATTGACTGCCCCACTAAAATCCCCGATATTTGCTGCCTCGATCGGTTCATATTACAATTTCCAGTGGTCAGTATGTGCAGGACATGCACAGGAAGCCCAAAGCCGCAGAAAAGTAATGATGGCTTCATATATTCAAATCAATACATTTTTATTTATCAAGGTAACATAGACTAATGCTTAAACTGCACGCCCGCCCCGTCTTCATTGGAATTCATGAAGCCTTTAGATGGTTTGCTTGTCCAGTTGTTTGCTTATTGCCTGCCAATTGGCAAGAAAAGACACTGCTTGTCCTCCACTGACACAGATGCTGTCTGTCAGATGTTGTGTGGCGCGGGAAACCAGCATAGGGGATTTACGACTTTACGGGCCATTTCCCAGCAGGGATACACCTCTTCAGTTAACGACAGCTGAGGACTACTGAGCTGTTGCTGACATAAACTTGACTAAATGAATGATTTTGTGGGACAATGCTTTTGTGGCGCCTCTGCTGTCTACTTCAGCTGATAACATGAGAAGATGCTAGTCTGAAAGCACGACCATAGATCTGTGTCAAACACACCTCCTGTGTCGCACTGAGGTTTTTAAATTATTTTTTATATAGTAACACAGGCTGGCAGCTGGGGTTGTTTTGATTCACAGGGAGATTTCTTAGCTTTTCCGACAGCCTTTCATGCTGGTCTTTGTGACGTCCGAGAATGAAAATATCTGAATGAGAGGCCTGCGATGTTTGTCTCTCTTCAGTAATGAAGATGCTGACGGCTACAACATCCACCACTGCGGTGAAACGCCTCTCGGTTTAGCGCTGTTATGTAACTGTCTGTGTCGTGTCCTAATGCCTCGGCTCTACTAACTGCAGCCAAAATGCTGAGGGCTGCTTAACTTGGTCTGAACCCGGAGAGCAGCCCTGTTGAGCTTGACTGTAAACGTAGAATATGACTGGGTTTGCCAAGAATGAGTTGAGTCGGCAGTATGCAATACACTCATAGCTATTCTTAATGTTAATACATAAAAAAATGTTTTGTGGATTTTACAAATATCTAAATCCTTGTGGTTGTTCTATGAAGCTGTATTTACTTCAGTGAGGGGTCCAGTAAGTCTTAATATCCCGATGTACCCTTCATAGAAAAATACTGGGTTAGCTGCATATTGCAAAACAGTGGAAGGCTTTTTAAGCCTTTTTGAAAATGTTTTATCAATAATATTGTGGTAAATGCTAGGGCCGTGTGTCATTTTAAACTGGGTTTTTAATCCTGATTTTTGGATGTAATTCAGGTTGCTGTGTTGCCCCATTTTCAACGTAATTGATCTACAATTTTTATCAGAACATTTACTGCCATTTTTCACATACTTCCATAACCAATACGTCAATGCAAAGTGTAAGTGGACCACTCCCAATAAACAGAATATGAGCTATAGTGGCTGCAGGCCGCATTAGTTGTAGTTCAGCAGCTGTAATAGTAGTGCCCAAACTGGCTTGGTCTCTTTCATAAACTGTTTGGTGTGGGAGGGGATCGGGGTTAATGTTCCCAACTATGTGTCGACCTTATTTTGTTGTCAAAAACCCTGTGTATGCCAAAACTGCCTGACCAACCACCATGAGGGTAGATTTCTTACCTGGAAAAAATTGACTAAGATGCTTTGCTGTTTTTCTTTGAATTGTGGTAAAGTTGGTTTACCTGGAAAGTATGTCATGTCACACAGACCCAGCTTTGACTGTCATTGTTTGTTGAATTTGACACCATTTTCTGTTGGTATCAGTACCTCCCCCACCCTCAACACTGTAAGCATTAGAGACCTGCTGTAGGCTCAATTTCTAGTGTGTGTGTGTGTGTGTGTGTGTGTGAAGCATTATTTTTCTCCGTAGAATGTTGTTGTTTTTTTTTTGGGCCAAACAAATGGTCTGTAAAATGCCTATAAAACGTTTCATAAATGGCTCTTCGTCTTTAAATTGGTAGATTTTTCTTGCCATCTCTCTCAGATGTTTATCTGAATACCGTTTCGTCACACCTCTCCTCCCCACATTCCTCTGAGTCACAAGTCCTAAAATGAGATTGTGATATGTAATTGGAAAAACATTCTTTTTTTTTCTTTTTTTTAACCCCACCTCTTACACCTCCTGTTCACTCCCTCTGTGGGTCTACAGAGACTGCCAAAAACCTCGCGTCATCTTCTCTACAATTTTATTCCAACCTAAATTTAGACATTAGTGGTTTCGTATTTTTTTCATCCCAACATATTATAGAAGGAAAATATTACTGTAAAAATGAGGAAAAAGAGGATTCATGTTAACTAGAGCTTGGCTATAACCGAATTTTAAACGGATGCCGACAGGACGGAGGGAGGCTGCCTAAAAAAACTCGAAGAAAAATGTACTTGTAAAAAGTACATTTGTAAAAAGCTTAACAACAAAAATGTAAAAAGCAACCTCCAGAGTTTAACAAAAAAGATGCGGTGTTTAAATCCTGGTGATTGTTTGTTAATGCATTAAAGCTGTATTCATTCATGGAATATGACACCCAGATTATGAGGAGTGTTAATTATTTATCAGTGAATTTTGTTTTGCTCGTGTATGTTGAGCTAACTTTGCCTCTGGCCAGTGGGATGTTACACAAACCTGTTACACACAAATTGAGAGCATCCAGTCTTGGATATGTGAGGTTTCCTGTTCTGTCAATCATTTAGACATCCCCTACCCACTCATGATCTCATGATTCTGTGCGTGTGGATTATGACTCTACATAATCGTACACATACTTGGAGTGATATTTATTTTTAACTTGGTAACACAGGATTATCACTTGGCCATTAGGAATAGTGATTTTTAAACTTTAAAAAAAAAAAATTATATACAGTTAATTGCTGTATGGTAGGCAGGATAGTCTAGTGGTCTGGGTGTTGGACTTCCAGTGTTAACAGCTTTTTTTATTTTTTATTTTTTTTTAACATTATGGACGAGCAAGTCTTTAAAATTATTTTAGCTTATCTTCTTGGCCAATAAGTCCCAGCATGCTCAGTCAACACACCTTCCTTCACCACACAGGCACTAAAACCATTTCCTACTCCCCTTGGCACCCAAGTTGAGTATCAGCGGCCTCGCCCATCCCGGCAAGCTTCATGGACTTTGCCTCATGTTTGTTATGGACACCTCCCTTTCCCAATATTCTCACTCATTCAAAAGACGATATTGACAGTTAATACTGCTGCACTGTACATACTGGAACAGACTTGGCCTAGGGCATTTCACAACTGTACTAAGGTGTAACTTGGTACAAGGGAGAAATGAATGTGGGCTAAGCCTACACTTATTTTTGCTGTATAGCCAATAGGTGGTATTACTTCTAAATATAGACTTGGCCTGTGATGTGTATGTGTGATGTGTTTGTGTCTCCCTTCCCATGTTGTTGCCTCACGTGATAATCTTCCCCCTTGAGAAATGCACTCTGTTTTCAAAACAAGGTTTAACACTGTTGCTCCAGAGTAACTTTGGAATCACTCCCTCTCATCTGCCCCGCAATTGTATTAGCCGTAATGGGAGCCTTGTCGTCTCACGGCTTATGTAGGTTACGCCAGGTCCTCTGGCCGTATCTGGTTTGTTTGCCCATCCACGCTCACCTGAACGGTGACCTCACGTCCGTAGTAGGGGATAATCTGTCACTTGTCAGTTTGAAGTGAAGGGTTCGGTTTTCTGAGCCCATAGCCGTGTAGAACCTGTGAGTAATAATTATAAAGCGGTGAAAGGGCGTCCTTCATGACTTGCCACCTTGTTGCTAAAAAAGATGGGTCACACCAGATTTGTTAACGTGCGGCAGCAGTGATGAAATCATCCCCAAATTGGACTAATAACCATCTGGCTTGGCGGAACACTGTAGCCTTTATTTCGGGTTTGGTGTAAGGACATTTAATATTATTTTGACCGTTCAGGTGAATGGATTTGGTTGTGGCTGAAGCTGTTTGTGTAAAAATCTGCATGCTCCTCTATTGACCTGAGGAGACCAATTTATGGGGAAAAGTTATCCTGACTTGACACTGGGCAACTCATTCAAGCTGGACAGGATGTTTATGATGACATAAACAATACAGAAATTTAGTTGAACTATAATATTGAATTAAATAAGATGTATTAATTTCATCACCACTGTGCTATCTTGATGAAATGACTATCGTCATATAGTCTTGAAATATCACAATGAGATTTTAAGTATTTTGTGCTTTTGTTTTTAGCCCGAGATCATACCACAAAATACCAAATAGTTCAATGTAGCTTAACATTATTAACCTCACTTGGATTCTTTAACACTGGATTTTGAGTTCATAAGCAGATATTGCAATATATATTAATATGGTGTAAAGGGACCTGAAGAGGCTGGACTGTTGAACAAGGAATTTAGCCAAAATTTATTTCTGGAGGGGTGGGAACAAGCCAGTCAGATATGATGTGAAATATGATAAATACAGTAGACCGATGTATAGAAACGGATAGATAGACATAGGGATATGTGTGTGTGTGTGTATGTGTGTATATATGAGAGAGACATAATTTGTGTTCTTCCGTTCCGCAGGTCATCGAGTCTCTAGGCATTATGATCTACAAGGCGCTGGACTATGGCCTGAAGGAGAACGAGGAGCGCGAGCTGAGCCCGCCTCTGGAACGCCTGATCGACCTCATGACCAACACGACGGACGCGGAGAGCGACCCCTGCCCAGACGAGGGCTACGAGGCTACCGAGGAGGAGGAGGAGGAGGAGGAGGGCGAGGCAGACGAAGGCCCCGTCGCCCCGCCGCCCGGTGCCAGCAGCAGCGTCCGCACTTACCAAGACATCATCGCGGTAGGCTGGGTTGAGACGCGCGGCGCTCAGAAACTGTTTGCGTTTTGAATCGTCCGTTGGTCTAGATCTCCCATTCGAACGCTGACATATTTCATCAACAGCAGTTGTGTGTAGGTCCCAGCCTGTGTCACTGGCAGAGGCTGGGAGCTTGGCTTGTCAGACGTCTCTTTTTCCACATTGCTCCACATCCAGTCATTACAGCTCCCCATAGGCTTCACTTGGTAGGGCTCTAATGTGCCCTAGTTGCCTCTGAACGGTGAATGCAGGCCGGTGATTATATCCATCTAAACACACTGGTATTCGGGGATCAGCTTATGGCCTGGTCTTCTATACAATGAAGCACTAGAGCTGTTTGTTAGACCCATAAGTGGTCTTAACAATCAATCTGTTGACTGCACATAATGATGTGGGCACAGCAGCACTCGGTTGAATAACTGACTGACCTCATATTCCTGCTGTTTTTCCAAGGTCGAGGTAGATTTAGTGCTGGCAAGGATCCGGTGGAACTTCAGAGTGAATAAGGTTGACTATCTAGTACAGGCCTCTCTCAGAAATGGTTTGTTAGTTGTGGGCAAATGTAGGGGATGACTTGTTAGTGTTCCATGTAAGAATTGCCACTGCCTCCGCTATACTGTTCATTATACACTAATAATATTGGTTATAGGGTTTGTTTTTATTTTGCTGGCACTTAGTAGTTTCGGCCCCTATTTTAAGCCTTTGTTACCCTCCTAGAAAAACCTGTTAACCTCTACTTGCATGTTTCTGCCTTCTAGTTGAAAATCCCTGATAAAGATTTGTGTGTTCAGTATCTACTGCATCAAGGAAAAAACCTCATCGGCATTTAGCTGTCCTTTCGCTTTCTAGGGCTCTTGAGCTAGGAAAATCGAAACCCATATTTCACTCTGTCATGTAGATTTTGTACCGAACAATTGTTTTTCAGCCTGGCTCTTAGCCTCGGTGGCCACTGTTTCAATAGAAGTGTTTTTTTTTTAAATGGCTGGGATTTTGGCCTACAGAGAGTAGAAAACTGGAAATGACGACAAAGCTGTTACAGGTGGCGTAGGAGGGTTGTTTAAGTATGACACCAGTCCTCAATGACACCTGCTGATGGCAGGTATTAAGAGGATACAGTATGAACATAAAATATTCAGCTTAATGACGTTTTACAACACTGCATTTACATTACAGAATTGATCAGGCGCATTTTTCCAAAGCGACTTAAAAATTGGTACAATAGCTAAATGGGTCATACTATAGTTATTATAATCAAACAACATTCTGTTAGAATGACAGCGGAATGTCATTAGGGCTATACATTTTACAAATGACCTATTGACACACCATTCAATCCTCAAAATAATCTTCTAAGAGCTAATGCTAACAGAGCAGGAATAGCATTTGTTTTTTCTCACTGCCCTGGTATTTTCTGTGAATTCCCCTATTCACAAGTGTAGGTGGGAGGAGGAAGCCTCAGTCTGCCTTGTCATGGCATTCCAGAGGCAGGCCAAGCCCAGCGAGTCGAGATCAGAAATGCAATTTGTCCGGTTCTCTCACTCCTCTTTGTTTTGTTCTTGTGGACGATTTGAGAGCTCTGTCCTCGTCTTGTCTCCCTTATTGATGTTGCTGCCAAACCCCAATTTCACACTGGTCAGGGCTTTAAATGGCACATGGGTGACGCTGGGCATGTGCTGCCACTGGATAATCAGGTTCATGCTGTTGAAAGGCCCATGTTTCATGTTGGTGGTGTATTCAACAATCACACTGAACAAGGGAAAATGATTCAAATATTTTTTTTTATTACATTTGTCATTGTTCAGACACGACTCGCATTCATTAGTTGGGTTTCCAGTGGCTGGTACACAAAATGCCGTAATTGCACATGTTTCCACTACCTATGCTACATAGCGTGTGTTGGCAATATATATTTGATTACTGCATATAAGCTCTAACATGTCACCCTGTCCCAACTTTCCACCTCCCAGCTCTGTTCGTCGCACCTGCCCAGTCCATCTGACGCACCCAATCACTACCAGGCAGTGTGCCGCGCCCTCTACATGGAGACAAGAGAGTTGCGGACTTTCCTGGAGAAGATCAAGAATGCCAAAGAGGTGAGACAAAATCCCAGTGTGACAGTTCTATTTAGAGTTCTTGTTTTGACCACTCAGAAGAAAAAGTCTGGCACGATGAGTTGCACAGGTCACACTAAATATATTATTATAACAATTGTCTTCAAATGCAAATTTGACTAGTTATCCATTAATAAGTGTTTATTGATTAAAAAAATAGCAATGGGTGGTACTTTTATTATTGGTAGTTCCAGTTGCTGCATTCAGGAGAACCCAAGGAAAGCACCAATGTATCTCCAGTGGACTTGTAACCCCCAGGGGTGTGAAGAAAGCATAATGCTAAATGGGTTGAACTAGGTTTGTTAGGCCAGTCAGTTTCCACAGTACTGGGATTGAAGCACCCTGTCTCTGCTAAATAACTGGATATCTCTGTCAGAAGTAAGATGAATCCACTGAGCTCTACTACAGTCACAGCAGACATGATACATATGAGTCATTGGGGTAAATGTTTTAAATGCCATGGACAGATGCTTCTAAAATCATTCAATAAACCTCACACAATATTTCGAACAAAAAGCAAATTATGTTGGTACATGCTGCCTAGGCAAATATGTTTTGTGGTTACGTTTGTCGCTGTTCCTGCAGAGGTCACGGCGTTGGTGTGTGGCTGCTGGAGTCCTGTTGCAATGTTGCCCGCAGGCATTTAGAAAACTATTACACTGCTTTGTATCACACAACAATATTAAATGGCAGCCATTTTAATAGCTCTGCCATCCACAGGTGCAGGGGCTCAAATGTAAAAAAGAGCATGTATCACGATGGAGCAAAGTAATTACAATAACTACGTATTCCTTATAACCCTGCATGTACTACCATAAACCCTGGTAAACATTGTAAACGGACTGTGTGGTCACAATTATGATTGAGACTACAGATATAACTACTGGTATTATATTTTTTACCTTGTTAGAAATAATGATAAAGAGCAGCTTTACTTAAGCAAGTAACTTTTAGTGGAAAGATGAATCAAACAGGATCTTCATAGGAAAATCCAATCATTATTAAATATAATATTATTTCCAGCTTGATTAAACACAGGAAAAGATAAATACAGATTATACATTTAGGTGTAGGCTCACAGTTTGTTACGATCACATTAAATGCGTAGTCCACTTTTTTTTTTAAATCTCTTCACACTGTCTTTACTAGCTAGACACAACAGTTAATTTCATGACTAATATGCACCTACAGTAATCCACTATAATACTCCATACATGTATACTACAAGATATTATAGTAATGCTAGTCTAGCCTACCTCCTGCATTTGGCCCCAAATTCTCATCCACGTCACACCTTATGGCCTCTCCTGCAATACACAAGAATCTCTTTGCATGCCTGGACATATCTGGCAATCCTCTGCAGATGTGTCCAGTCATCCAGCATTCATTGCATCCAGGAGGGACATCTGGTGGTCATACACTTTCCACCTCCATGAGGATAAGACACTTCTAACATTTATTCTAATATATTGTCTGCCAAACCCTGGGCCGGGACCACCAGAGCACCCCCCCTTCCTTTTTAAACTGATAGTTTGAGCCGGAGAGACGCCTTGGTGTGTCTTCGATTAGCCTTGCCTGAAATAACTTCTTATTGACCACGACTGGAGAACTTGATCTTAGCTGTTTGTTTTGATGTTGGGGCTTGTTGCTCATTGCTCCACGCTAATGCAAATCCCTTATCTTTATCCAATATTAAATCACATTGACAAGATGTTGGTATAGAGGACCAAAGTTTCTTGATGTGCATTGCAGTTCACGCTGGCTCGTTGTAGTGTTTAAAAAATAAAAATAAAAAAAATAATGATGTCAAAATGACCCCTGAAGTTGTACTTATCATTCAGAACATTCAATAACAAACTCCTGACAGTGCTAGAGAGCGGACCTGGCAGAGCAACAGACTTTAAAAGCAGCCATTAGTTAGCCATTGATTTTTGCCCTTGGCACCCTGTCAGTGTTACACATCCAATTGTTCAGGGCAATTTGTGGTGTGAAACGAACTCAGATCAATAGCCAGGACACCAGACACTGTTATTTTTCTAGGTTATACCCAACTGTTGTCACCTCAAACGGACGGTAAATGGTAGCTCTAAAGGAATATTTGTATGTCAAAATTAATAATGGCAACAACATAGACATTATGGGGTTGACGGGGGAAGCCTTTCTTGTAGACTAACCTCTGATCGTTCCCTTCACCAGGTTTTCGCTGAACTTTTTTTCTTTGTGTTCTCTGAATGACTAGAACCTACGGAAGATGGATGGAGAAAATCAGGAGGTGCCCGCTCGAGACCTCAACGAGCTACAGAATGCAGACTGGGTAAGAGATCCTTGGTTAAACCCCACTATGTGACGCTGACTGGGACTGGCAGGAGAGGTCTGAGATGATCCTGAAATTATGTCACACCCGGGGCAAAATCTGACTTTCTTTCTGTTCTTTTTATTTAATTTTTTTAAAAATTTTTTTTTAAAACGAAGAGAAATTGTGGCTAAATGACATGTTGGGCAGATTACAAAATGTATCCAGCCCTTCCAAGTCCCTTCAGACCACACAATACTGCCGATGCGACGTGCATGAACCAAATGCTTGTCGTCCTTTAGGCAAACTTCTGGGTGCAGGTGATGCGAGACCTGCGGACTGGCGTCAAGCTCAAGAAGGTCCAGGAGCGGCAGTACAACCCGCTGGCCTTCGAGTACCAGCTGACACCCTATGAGATGCTAATGGACGACATCCGCTCCAAGCGCTACAAGCTACGCAAAGTGATGGTGAGGCCAGCGTGACGTTAATTTGTGCCGAGTGAAGTCGAATGGTAACGTCCACCTGTCAGTCATGTCCCAGCACACCTGTATCTAAGTAGATGGATTCTACATGTGCGTTTTCTGTTTACTTGGGTGTTTTTGAGTGCAATATTTTATTATGACATTAAGATCTAAATATTTACGATATATAATGTAAATTTGGCAAATAGCATTTATACTTGGGAAATAACATTTATACTTGGCTATATAATGGAATTATGAGATTGAAATAGATTTTATTAGATTTGATTGAACAGCGAGCTTTGGTAGAGAACAGTATTTTACAGTCGCTACATTTAAAATCTGACATTAATATGAAAAGCCACAACAGGGTGGCAAAATGCCAGGTTTGCTTTTGTGTGTGCTGTATCAGACCACAGCAACCATTATCTCACTATCTATTCCTAGACTGCTTGCAGCTTTAATCTCAACAGAAATGCCACTTGGACCTTTGTCCATCAATGTGGCTCTTGTTCTTATCTGGCACAGTTTTAAAGGTGAGCATACCTGAACGGCATGATGCAATAAAGTCTACTCGGATACTGTATGAAGGGCATCTTTGTGCTTTTTAAGAGAAAATGATAATGTATACAAATGTCCTTTCCCTTATTACTGCTGGCCCATGCAACAAACCATTTAATATATGGGCATATAAATTAATTTTCTGGCATTTATTTTCCTTGTTCTTCTTCCCCCTTGATGTCATGCCAGGTAAATGGAGACATCCCTCCGAGGTTAAAGAAGAGTGCTCATGAGGTCATTCTGGAATTCATTAGGTCAAGACCTCCTCTTAACCCAGTGAGTAGCACACCACATAAGCACTGACACCTGTTGGTAGCTTTTGGAATTGGATCTGACACCAGGACCATGTGAAAATGTCCTTCATAGTTGGACTGAAACTGTATTTATGAGAAATGTCTAAGCTGCAAGAGTGCAAGTTGTGTTTTTTTTTTTTTGGTATAATGAATAATTATAGCCTCTTTGAATTTCTCATGAAAAGTTCAAACGAACCATAATTCCTTAAATGCAGGTATAAAAGTTTTGATGCAGTGGAGCGCTGAATTTGATAATTTTGAAGGAGGCCAGAATGTTATGTAGGGATGCTTCTTTTATGCACGTTTTTATAGATATTGAATTCATAAATTCTTTGTGCCATACAGCAATCGTCAGACAATTTCGATGCCAACAAAAACCAGAGCACCTCAACATAATCTCAGACCTATACAAAAGATCACCAAAGTGATCTACATATTATAAGGTGCAGCATCCTTGCATTGAGGTTATTTTCTCAGTTTGTTCAGCAATGCAATACTGGTAGACAGGAATGATCTGTGAGTCCGGTTGATTAGGAGGGATGGCACCCTATTGAGGTTTCTGAGCTGACGTCAGAGGTCATGTGATTTTTGTCAATACCGCCATACTGGAGGTCAAATAAATTATTTACAATAGTGACACAACTGCGGTTGAATCTGATCTTTCTTTATCAAGTCTTTTAAACGACTTGGATATCTCAAGTAAGGGAAGATACCAACAGAACCTCAACGAGGCTGGTATACATGATCTATACTCGTTACGAATCATCTTTTTGTACCTCTGCAGCGATGTACAAAATGTGGGCAACATTCCCGGGCTTCTCTTTGATGGCTATATTAGTTATTCATGTGAACATACTTTACTTCTAAATATCAACAACGGTATCGGACAGTTAAAAATCCAGGATCGGCCAGCCTCTACTGATGTGTGCTTGTCATGACAGGCCTCGGCCCGCAAGCTGAAGCCCCACCCACCACGGCCCCGCAGCCTCCACGAGCGTCTTCTAGAAGATATCAAAGCCGAGAGGAAGCTGAGGCCGGTCTCGCCGGATATGATACGCAGACACCGCCTGGGTAAGATCACTAGCTCACATGCGTGCACACGGGCTTGTGTGTTACACGGGCTACACACAACACTTCATCAGTCATGTGGTGTGTCCTTTGCCTCTACACATGGCTGTTTCAGCCTTGCCTCCCATCTGAGGGCAAAGCCATTATGAAGAGAGAATTGCATCATATTAAATCAGTGCCAGTGTCAGCCTCACTTCATCGTTCATTAGGTTAAATTGGGCTTCATGGGGTTTATATAGGGATACTTTGAAATCAGCATTAAAAACGTTATCTCGGCTAACCTGGCCTAGTAAATGGCTTAAACGGATAATTGGCAGATTAAAACATTCTTGAAAACTCGTACATTACTACTGTCTGTCTGTTCAATCTTATGGACTAATGAACAATCTGTACATTATGCAGTGGTCGGCTTTTGCTAATCGTTTGGCATTTCAAAACATTTAAAGCTTTAATAGGATTATACGTTTACTTTTGTCCTATATACACTATGCAGTACAATGCAGCTATGCTAGATATACAGTATAGTGTTCCGTTTGTTAGGGGAATTATGTGGGCTTGCTATTGTGTAATTTAACATATTGCGAGTTCTGGTTTGTCTTTTTTACAATGGATAAGTTTAATGGCTGATTATTTCACCTCATGGGTTTCTTTTCTTTAACATATCTCTTTTTCTTTAACATTGGTGTATCCTTCAGTCCCGCGGCCGCTTAGCATGTCTTGCAGCTTTGACTCTTCAGGTAAAGTTGTTCAGCTTTACCCATCATTGCCTAGCGTGTCTGCCTTGCAGCTTGCTTGTTGGTTCTGCCCAGTCCCTGCCTTTATACATGCCCATTTCTCTTCATTTATGTATTTTGAGACGCACCAGTCACACACTGGCTGTTGTGACGGGCACACCCGTCTCTGCAACTGTAATCAGATTACTTGAGTTTGGAAAGTTTTAAGGTCTGGTAAAACAAGTCTTCTAGCATGCCGTACCGATAGTTCTGTTAGTTATCTATGCGATAAGAGTGTTATGACCAATAAGAAGGGATTTACCCCTCTTCACCCCCCCAGCCTGCTCCGATTGTCATGTTAATCCGCTGTCAGCGTGGCATATGACAAGTTACATAAGACGGCAGCTTTCTCTCTAATGCAAGGACGCCACGTTGCCTCTGAACGTAGCGCTGCACTTCCCTGAGTGCATCACTGCGTATGAAGACACATGAGAATAACGTTTCCCTCTATAATATTCAGTGCTCTCATGTGTTCCCTTTCCTGCCTACAAGTCTTTGCGACTGTGCTATGTCTATGCTTTCTTGCTATAGAAATGATATATCTGCACATATTCTATAAAACAAATACCCAGTCCCTCCTCTGTTGTGGCCCTGTTGTTGACCCAAACCACTTCTTTGTACGAAAAATGTGTTCTTATTGAAGGTTATATTCCTCTGCAGGCGCAGGCAAAAGCATCAGCACCCCTCAGGATCTGTTCCGCACCTCAGGTACAGTACAGATTGCTGTAGTTTTTTGGTTTTTTTTTTAAAGGAAAAACTTTAGTCTTATTGTGTCTTTAGACTGAAGTAGCATATGCCCAGGCCTGCTCCTTATCATGTTGACTAATATCTCGACCACAGTGCAAAGACACCCAACAGCTTACACAGGAAGTGTCCAGCCGTCTAGAAGGGGAGCTGCGTTTTTGTAGATTCGTGGTCATCTTGTGCTGCTGCATGACTTGCCTGTGTCCGTGTGTAAACCTTGTTGTGTGCTCCACCCACAGATACACCTGATGCCACCAGGAAGCTGGCCATCAGCACACAGTCTCTAGCCAGCAGCGGGTCGGAGGCTGGCGGGACGCAGCCGCTAAGTCAGAGGAAACGGCTCCTCAGAGCGCCCACACTGGCCGAGCTGGACAGCTCAGAGTCTGACGTAAGACTACGGACATATTTATCATGCGTTTATTCAATAGTTAATATCTTCTAATGTCCCTGACGCCGACGTTGGGGAGGGGAGGTCAAGTCCCTATAGTCTGCCACCTGAGGTCTTGGTGGAGGTTTTTAAGATGCAGGTTTCTAATGTGACTTTTCTAATTCTAATGGCTCTTCTGGTTGGAAGGACGATGTGACCCAGAGCAGCAGCAGCATGTCCACATCTGTACAGGAGGACTCGTCCCCTGAGTCTGCTGTGGGAAAGAGAGGTAAGAATCTGTGACCAACCGCTTGGTTTGTAACATATAAACAGGAGCTGCTAAATCCACGATTCAACTTGCTATTGGTCACCGAGCAGCAGCAGTGACTGATAGTGAAATGCTTGACTCAAGATGCGGGACAATCGATAAAATATAAAGTAATAATGTATAACGAACTTATGAAATGAGTAAGGTTACTGTTTATTTAAAGTGATACATTTACATCAGATCTCTCATATTTTCCTCTTCATTCTAGCTCCCCCTAGTTTTCTGCCCCTCCGCTCCTCCGCCGCCAAGTTGGACAAACGCCAGCCGTCGCCCAGGCAACACTCCATCGAGAAGGAGACGCCTACCAGTGTTCGTCCCTTTTTGCCCGTCTCCAGACAGAGCTCAAAGTCTTTGGTACGTTGGTGTGTCTCGGCACACACCCCATATTGGACTGCTACATCCGACTCTGTGTGAATTCAGCCAAATCCCATCACCTTTACCTTGGGACAAAGTCGCCGAAAACCTTTATTTCAAGATGCTGCGTATAAAAGCTCAGCTAGACGGGTTATGCTGAGGATCAGCTATGTTATAACTAATGGCCAATACGTGGTTTAGCAATGTCCACTTTTTTAGTTTAATTTCAACTTTATTTGTTGAACTTGGGCATGAGTGGTACAGTCCCACGACTCCATACAGTGGGAGACTTCTGGCGCAAAGTCAGAGGCCCGGGTTTAACTGGGGAAGAATTTGTCTTCAGACGACACACACACTACTTAGGAGTACATGGGAATTTACCCTCCCTTTAGTAGTATGTAGGACATCGCTTCACAGTAAAGCCTTTCTTCTTGGCCTGCAGCTCACCCCACCTCCCCTAGCAGTTCCCACATGTCTTCATCTTTTAAGTTAGATGGCGTTCTTGTTCTCAAATAAGCATAATTGGAGTCCTTTCCTCTCTTTAACGCTGCAGCAGAGGGCGGAGGCCAGCTCCCAGGTAACTTAGTCACCTCTGTGTGTGTGCTTGTGTCTCAGTTCACCCTTGTGGTTCATCCTTGTTGTTAAATATGGCCACCGTATAAAACAATGTTGTCTTTGTCATCCTGTTGTCCAGTCATGAGATGAACCCGACCATATTAGTGAGTTGTGCTGTCATGGGATGGGCACCACAATGTTGGTTATTACATTTAGACTTGGGCAATAATGGCAAGTGAGCTCAAGATATTGCGCTTATCAAATTTGAGACAATGTAGGAGATAAGTTTCTATTTTTGCCTTTTTTGTTTCCATGAGTCTATCAATAGAATGTAATGTCTTGTTGTGGGTAGTCACTTCAGTCCTAATGTCTCGTTATATTTATTTGTATTTAAATGTCTTGTTTCCTCTGCTGGTCAGGTGGATGTGACCAGTGGTGCTCAGGGTGGGGTATGTGACTGACTTTAAAATATTAAAACAAATCTTCACTTTTTGCCATTCAAACCCCTTCCACTCCTGCTTAATTTTCATAACTCTGGGCAAGGAATTAACCCCTCACTCATAGTGCAGGTCAATTAAACCCATCCAAACGGACATGTACATAAATCTGGGCTACCAAAACACCATATTACTATGATCAAATTTAAGATTGTAGTATGCGTTTCATTTCTAAACATACAACAGTCAATTAAAATTTTACTAGTTTAAATTAGAATTAAACCTAACTCAAAACACAGGCTGCTGGGGGAGGGTTAGAGAATGGTGAAAGCCTGAGAGCAATTGGGGGCATAAGAGGCAGCTGTTTTTGTAACTCTGGTTACAACCACACTGTAAAGTGCAATTCTGGACAAAATTGCACTTCTTCAAACCATCTTGCCACAGCTAATGAAACAATATTGTTGATCGCCTGTTTAATTGCCCTGCTCTCACTTCATTGGTATCATCGTTTTTGGACATGCTCGTGTGGAACACCAATGAGTAACTTGTCTGTTGTGGAGTTCACGGGCTAAAGGCAAAGGGGTGTAAAGGGCGCTGTTATTTTGGTGAGTTTTTCAGCATTGTCTTTGGGAATGGCTGTGCTAACGCCCAGCGGTGACGTGCGCTAACCAGCGGTGTCTCTTCCAGGAGGAGTTCTGCTATCCGGTGGAGTGCCTGGCTCTGACGGTGGAGGAGGTCATGCACATCAGACAGGTGCTGGTTAAAGCTGAACTGGAGAAGTTCCAGCAGTACAAGGACATCTACAACGCCCTCAAGAAAGGAAAGGTATGTGTAGTACCACTGAAACTGAGCAAATGGAGCTAATGAATGTGGCTGACGCTTCCTTATTTCCATATCATCCCTTCTTCGCTAGCTGTGCTTTTCATGTCGGACCAAGAGGTTCTCTTTGTTCACCTGGTCATATACCTGCCAATTCTGCAAACGGTAAGTTTATTCCAGTCACTTAAAACACTGTAGTCTTTTTTTTCTTTTCTTCATTTCACTCAAACATAGCAACAGTCATATCAGTCTCTCTCTCTCTCTCTTTCTCTCTAGGCCAGTGTGTTCCCAGTGTTGTAAAAAGGTATGTAGCTCTCTCAACATCTCCTTAGCATTCCCCAGAAGTATGTATGTATCAATCATTTTTTTATTTGGCTCTCATTATATATTGTGTGTGTACATTTGTGTAAAACATTTTTTAAATTAAATCTCAGATGAGACTGCCTTCGAAGCCCTATGCCAACTTGCCCATCTACTCTCTGGGCCCCAGTTCCATGACTAAAGAGGAGGTTAGTGGAGCCTCTGCCCCAGTTGAGGAAAAGGCACCCATCGGTTCTGGACACGGCAGACACAGCCTGCGTAGGACTGTCTACAAGTAGGTTTCAGCACTAAACATTGTCACAGTGGGATGTATAGCTGTGTTTTGTGCAGATGCAGGCTGGGAGATGTCTAAGCCAAATGTGAACAGATGTTAAAGGTTAGTCGGCAGGCTCAGTTAAAAGTACACTCCTTGATTGTGTTGTAGGGCCCACAGAACCCCACATTCCCGGCTGTGCACATGGCTGTAGAGGGAAGAGTAGAAAATAGTGTAAACCTAGGCGAGCTGTTGAGGGAGGAGTAGAGGAGTGCCAGCCACTTGGCACTCCTCAGGGTGCGCGAGGGGCATGTGCCTCGAGTTTCAAACCAAAACCGCGCTCTTTGATTCCAACCAGACACAAATGGAGGAATGTCCCTTTTTTAATTGTATAGGGTGAGCTTGAATTGTGTCCCCCTTTCCTCTCTGCCACCAGGCTGTCCAAGCACAGCAGCAGCAGCGACAGCAGGGAGGGGAGGAGTCAGGAGGGGCCCGAGCTTCCCAGGGAGCTGACGGAGGACTGGGTCACCATGGAGGTGTGCGTGGACTGCAGGAGGTTCATCACGGAGATCATCGCCTCCAGCAAGCGCAGCCTGTCGCTGGCCACCAAGCGTGCACGCCTCAACCGCAAAACGCAGTCTTTCTACATGACCTCGTCCAAGTCGACTGGCTTCAGGCCCTCTGAGCGCACCATCAATGAGGTATAGGACTCTGGCACCGCCGCCTTGCTTGTTTTACTTTTTTTTTTTTTAATGACATTCCATCAACAAAAAGAACGGTGTAGGTTTGAGGCAGACTAGTCGCTGATGGGTTCAGTACAGTTTTCAATAATGGGGAGGGGGGGGGGGGGGCCTAAATATAAAAAAAGCTTTAAAAAAAAAACCAACAACTTTAAGCCGTTCTTCTCTTAACCATCCCTATATTGTAGTGGCCAAGACCCCCAACATTTTAACACCTTAATATACATGCATGCGTATATACTACATAAATAAACTGTATATAATGTATAAAAAAGCATGAATACTATCAGAAAAAAGATTTATAAAATGTAGTGATAAAGATTTCAAATTTTTTTTTTTTTTTAAATCCTCATGACCTGTGGGGGGTCTGAAGAACACTTTGAAAACCACCGCTCTATAGAATATAGGATCTCCCATCTTACCTCCTCAGGATTTCTTGGCATGTTAAAATGTAATGTGAGGGTTATGAAAGACAAGACTAGTCTGGAACCCCCTTTTTTGGCTGTCAGGTTACATGAGAACATTCTATTTATTTTTTTTCTGTTCTCCATCTTGTTGGGTAAAATGTTTAAATTAAGCTGCTGATGTCAGAATGTATGTTTAACGTAAGAGTGAGTAATAAACTGCTTAGGCATTCCGATCTGGAAGTGTAAATAGTATGGTGGTGCCACATGTAAATGTCTTTCAGTTCCCATTTACTACTAGTACTCAGGAAGATCAACAAGATTGTTTATCGACAGAAATGCACTGTAGAACAACTCGTCAGGTCTGCCACGTTCTGCGCCCCCGTTGTTTCTTACATGACTATGCCAAATTTTCAGAATTAATTGTTTAGCCACTGAATTTAAAAGCTGGTCAAATTCACAATACGCAGTTTTAATAGTTGACGTCAGCTTGGGGAGTGATGGTGGTCAAAGGTTTTAGCCATTTAGCTATGATGTATATACAATTTCTGTGCCTGGTGCCAAATGTTTTCTCTGAATGCCTTCGTAATTAAGGACCTGTTGTACATATTTGTGTAAAAATGTAATAGGGACATTATAAGGAGATGCATTGTTTCAATATGTACATGCAGAATATTTAAATATTTCCAAATCTTATATAAAAGGTAATATTAAAACTTTATTAATTTAAAAACATGGGGAAATTATACTTCTTAGACTAATGAATAAAATAAGAGTAAACCATTACTGCGTATTTTTTATAAAAACAAACAACCTGGGTATATCATTTATGCCTGGTTCTGCATTTCTATGCTTTTTTTTTTTTTTTTTATGAAGAGGTATAATTTCCCCATATATTTTAGTTTTTATCCAACCAATGAGGGATGAGTTTTAAATCCTTATGAGCACCATGTGTTGTTGGTTTCTTAAATGTTTATTATTTCCTGTTAAGATGCTTGTATAGATGTGAAATGGCACTTTTACTGGATATTTTTCTTTTTCCCCTCTACCTTTTTTGGGGGCTCACCAGTACCCTCTTGAAACATCCTGAATTAAATTTTTTTCCAAGCTCCACCTCTACAATTGCTTCCAGTCTGGGAACTCTCAATTCAAAATGGTTTGGACCCGTAAAGAGAACAGTTGGATAGTTCAGTTGGTGCACACAGAATATTCTAATTGGTTGAGCATGGTACAATCACGGTTCAATCCTCTGTTACTTTGGCACCACCTCTTGGTAACAAATGACTTTGAACGGGAGTTTCCCAGACTGTGGAGCTTGCCAAACCAGTATGGCATGTTCAGCAGTGCCATTTTCAAGTGTTCTTTGTGGAAAGTGTGTGAATTGGATAAAACACCCATATTAACTGAATGTATGCTCTAGAATATGGGCATTCACAATGCAATATGCATACATTTTACATATTTATTTCCAATTAAGACAATCCAGTTGATACAATTTTAGTCAAACTAATCAGCATATTGAAGTTATGCTGCTTCTTCAGTTACATAATACATCTGACTAGATTTGTTTCACAACCCTTGTACTGAACGAGTATTGTGTGCATGCTGTTTTTTTTTTAATGAAGGAAATCATAATAAAAGTCTTGTCTTATGAAGGACTTCATTTGTACAATGCAAGCCGCCACACATAACTGCTATGCAATGAACACCAAGCCTAAAATTTTTTTAATCTAAATTATAGTGACATCAAATGGTGGAGGATGGTTGTTGCATTAACTCTTTGTTTTGTGCTAATACGGAAACCTTTGCATATGTTGCACAGTTATCATTCTGTGACCTAGATATATTGACATCAATCCACAAACCTTGCGATGAATCTTCATCAGCAATAATACAACATAATTGTATATTCATAACATGGGAGGTGCTGATTTATTGAATTAAGGATGTGATATTGTGATTCTGTTAACATCAATATATTTAGCCTTCACTTTTATTTTTTATATATTACAGGTGTAAATCCCATAACATGTCTTTAAAGACTGGCCAAACAGGGCATCACTAATGACTTTTACTTTTTTAGTTAAAAATACTCCATTCTCCTCAAGATCCTTAAGGACTACTGTTGTGTAGTGAACACAAGCGCCCACGACTGCTTGTGTACAAAGCATGGGTGAGCAATGAAGAGCTATTCTTCCTCGAGTTAGTAACGGGTACTGAAAATAACCCACTAGGTCACGGCCTCCCTGAAGAGTGACCCTCACATTGGTCTCTATGGTAAGTCACCAAGCAAACACATCAATAAACAGACTGAATAGGTCACGTACTTGTAACGGCTCAATAAAAACATTCATAGGGCATTGACAAAATTCTGCGCTGGCTAACTAACTGTAATATTAGACCACAGACCCAGCTGATGATTTAATAACCCATAATGTTTTAAAATTTTAAAACAGCTGGTCTGTTCATTACCGTACATCCAAACACAATTGGGGTATTACCACTAGATATTCTGAGTAACTATGCTAACGAGGAGCCATTTCACTCAATGACAGCCTGGACTTGCTAATGTGGAGTGTTTGAGGTGGGGGGGCACTCTCCCTTGGGCCAGTGTCAAGCTTGCCACTTCCCCCTAATGGGCAGGGATTAGAACTTTGAAAAGAGATATAGGATCAGCTGGCTCTTTTAGAGGGTCAGCTTCACCCCAGCACCGCACACAAATAGGACAACACGCTCCATACAATATACACAGCGAGCCCTCAAGGGGCATTTGGTAACTAGAGATGGAACAAGCCAAACAATGTTAATGGATGAGCCATCCGTGCCATGTGGGGGTCAGGGCAAATTGCTTTTTTTTTTTTTTTTTTTTTTTACAAAATGTGTGTGAACCTCTTCTTTAAAGGTAGGCTCCTCAAACTCCCAGGTTTCCACCTCAGCTAACTGTTGTAAGGGGAGGGGTCGAGTGAGTGCCTAGCAGTTCTCCAGGGGAGAGTAGAGAGGAGCGCAAACCACTCTGTGGGGGTTGAGGGTACTATTTATTAATTTTTTTAAAATGCAGGTACTTTTTCTGTTGCGTGTTAAATTCTTATTTAGTCTTATTTTACAGTTTAAGTGTATTTGTAGGTGTCTATTCTAACTGCGTGTCCCTGTAAACCGTGGCCATGTTTCCATCACCACAACAATCATCTTTTGGGTGCCAAGGAACGCATAGGCCAGTCAACAAACAGATGCATTTAGCCTCGACCAAAACAGACGGACACAAAACAACTGCAACTATTTAGTCAAAGATTTTTATTTTGGGAAGAAACGGAACAGTTTTGGGACTACATTTTTGGGACTACATGTAGTATGACTAGATTCATATGCATGCAATCTTTGTAAAATTGTAGTCAGAAATTATAAATTTTGCTTCTTGTATGCTGCTACAGGATGATCTAATCAACTCCCTTGGTTTGTGTCTCAAATTGCTGTTACGGTTGAAACTTTAGCGTTTTGGTTTGAAACTGACAATGTGTGTCTCTCCCACACGAGTGCAACACAACTCCTTTCTGCCCCTCCACGACATAGCTCCTTGGCCTTCACTACCCCTTTCCCAGTTTCAAAATAAACCCAGTGAGCTGGGGCTGAAGTTCGTGGTTCTGGGGAGCTGTAACACAATTTAGCAGTATACATATGAGAAGAAATCCGATAACACTGGATAGTGATAATTTCTTTCTCCTCAGAGGCTGTAGCTCTGTAGTCTGCTTTCTGTTAACCATTTGTCACCACCAGTTATTCTAATAACTTCTAAAAGGTTCCTAAAAAAAAAAAAAAATCTATCTTTTGCATAAATCCTTACACCAATAGGTCATTATAAAAAGGTACAAAGGCATTATGCATATCCAGTGGATATTAAGTTTCAAAATAGTATACAATCCAGTGTTTGAAAGGGTATATCAAATTTTTTCTGGGTTATAGTCAAAACAAAAGGCTGTATATTACTGGAATACAGTATTTAAGGGGGTATAACAGGAACACAACAGCATATTTGCCGGTCATGGTTTCACTCAAATTGGTCATTACATAAATATCCAAAACCGGTGCACGCCTTTTTAAAAGCAAAAACATCACGTCAACTCTGTCCACAAAGCTGGTGACAAATGTCTTTTCAAGCTGTGAATGCAGGTTTTACCATTGCGAAATAAAGTATGGCTGCCTCATGGTATCCGGGCGTCTCAACATAGGTCCCTGGAGGTGACCCTGTGACACCTCTGCATGCCCACTGAGGTCTCCTTCGATTTGTAAGACTGCAGACGCTAGTCATCCTAGCTTAACATACCTTTTTTATTTTTTTTATTGTGACTGAGGCTGAATTGCGCAAAGACACACAGTCAGCTTGAGATGGTTTTCCATCTGTAAAGGAGCCAATAAGTAATGGCAAAGACTGTGGAGAACATTTAGTGAGGCATTGGCTCAACATGGGTTGGTCGGGCGGTGGGTCAGGGTGGGTTTGGCCTGTTGGAAACACAGACCAACGGCAGAGAGCCATGGTCAAATAATTTGTATGGCAGAGAGCCCTTTGAAGTCCACACATCCGTCTTGGGGTCATAGCACTCAAAGCAGTCGGAGTCCTCGATGACGTCGTGCCCGTTGAGAATGCGTCCACCTGTCACGTAGAGCTTGCTGTTGATGACTGTGGCACTGTGATGCATCCTGCGTTCCTTCAAATTCTCACACTTGATAAATTTGTTGGCTTTGGTGTCGTAGGCTATCATTCGTTTGGTGTACCCTGGGAAAACAAACATCGAGTGTACCCATCTTGCCGTAACAATCCATACATTTACTTTTTGAGATAACATCCACACGTTCATGCACATTTTCACAAGCTCAAATGTGTAATAGTTTGTTCCATACCTAAAAGAAAATGGTTTTAAAAACTCTCCAAACTCACCTCCTATAATGTAGATCTTGTCGTCGATGACAGCGGCAGGAGCACAAACATTCTTCACTGTCCTGGTTTCTAGCCTGGACCACAGGTTGCGAGAGATGTGATACACCTGTTGACATATCACTAGTATTAACGTTGTAAAGTCAAACTAAACTACTGAATTTAAGAAGCTGAAATCTGCAACTTTCTATGTTTAGTATATATTTTCACATTTATGCAAAAATGCAAGTTGAGTATGCTGTTATCTATACATTTTAGCCGCTGTCTTTCTGTCCAACGGTTAAATGATGTTTGAACTACAAATGGCAGCTCATCTAATGTTGCACGTGATACTACTGCACCCACAGATCCCGGTAGCAAAACGCATCACCTTCCAATTCACTTAAAATAACAAGGTAGTCTAATAGTATCAGTCTGTATTGTTACCTCATTACACCATAAATATTATTTTAAAAAACTTATGGATATGACTTATGGATAACATGAACGTACCTGAATCAGCCTGACAGGATTTTGCATGGCATCTTCTCCCCCGAAGACATAGATCCTCTGATCGCTGGCCGCAACAGCTGGATGCAGCACAGGTGTGGGCATTGGTGCCATGTCCTCCCATTGATTAAACATACTGTTATACCTCTCCACAGTGTTTGAGATTTGTTTATCCACCCCAATGCCCCCTAGGACGAAAATAAAGTGCAGATATGACACACTTTGGTGGGCATATCGTGGCTCTAACATGGGCTCAGCAGTCCTCCACTGGTTGGTTTTGAGCGATAGTGTATAAACAGTAGCACTGACAGAGCTGTCGCCGGATGTCATGCAGAGGCTGAGTCCGCCAACCACGTACAAGATGCTATGAATACACACATATGCAGCTTTGTAGAGGCGCAGGGGAAGCTTGGCCAACCACTGCCAACGGTGGGTCCTCTCATCATACAGCAAGGCCTCCCGTGAAGTCTGCTCGTTGTTTTTGCGCCCGCCAACCACCACAAGTGTTTCCCGACAGGTGTAGCGCCTGGGCGTGGTCCACAGGGGTTTGAGCTCACGGCTGCATTTGGTGCTGACGGAGAGCATGAGGCGTCGTACCGACTCGATGATCTCTGTGCAAAGTGTGGAAGACTGCACTAGTGGGTCGTTGGCGATGAACTGGAACAGGTAAGTTGGGTGGATGTAGCGGAGACGAACTTTCTTGAAGAGGTCGTGGATGGCGCCGCGTCGGGAAAACGGGTCGTGGTGGATCCACGCCAAGAGCGTCTCAAACACCTGCTCTTCTTCCGCGCACAGCCTGTCATCTTCCAGGTAGCACATCAGCTCAGGAAGAGACAATTCGCAAAAGTCCTCTGTTGCGGCCACATCTGAGAAGCACCTCACGGCCATCTCTTTCGCCTTGTCCCTCAAGCTCTCGCAATGGAGGATCTCAGAAAGCCGGATCATACTCAGGCAGTTGTCTGGACTGAGCTGCTCTTGGAGAAACGCCGAGCAGGCCTCAAAGAGGCGACTGTAGTGAAGCATTGACGCAGCCTGCATGAGTGGCAGCACAATCTCCATGGAGATGGTGATGGTGCCTGTGTAGATGTAGTCTACAATGCCACTGAGTACTTCGGGCGAGATGCCCTTCAGGTCCACGCGGGCCTGACTGCTTTCTAAGAAGTTGCTGCAAAACATGGCGCGGAAGTAGGGGCTGCTGGAGACCAGGATGTTGCGGTGGCATGGAATCTCTTGGTGCTCTGAGCAGAGCAGGACGTCAGTCAGGACTCTCTCCTGCCGGAGGATGTTAAGCTGGGCGAGGAGGGTGGAGGGAAGCTCCAGGTCTCTGAAAGGAAAAACTTCACGTGATCTATGGGCCATTCTGTGGTAGATGGGACAGAAAAAGAAACATGTCACGGTGTATGTTCGACTGTGTGTTTATTAACACACAGGATCTGAACTGACTCTGACCTGTGCTGTCAGGTTGACAGCGCAGGGGCCTTCCGTTACATTAACAAGCTGACATCAAACTAGCTAAACAAGCTATTAGCATGCATTCAGTCGCTACAGAGCAGCTGCCTTCGATGTGATGATTACTGACTTACTGCTTACTATTTTTAACCCCTTTCCTAAATTATCTCGACACATTAATGCAGCATTAGGCAACATCTCCTTTATTCAGCCCCTCGTTATCAATAAACTTTATTGGAATTATGTTGCCGGCCAGCTGTTTCATCACCCTTGTTTTTCTTTCTTTCTGGTTGCTTTTATCAGCTAATTTCTCACTCTTATTTCTTCTTGTTCCTCTGAGATTCATTCAGTCGCTGTCCCGGGCCAGTTTGAGGGGGTCGTGGCGGCCCTGACATTTACGCAGAGGGAATTTAAAAGGGCTATTATGAAAACTAAGTCTTTTAATCACCCCTGAGACAGCTACTGATGTTACTCTCTCACACAATACATGCCCTGTCTGCTATATTTGGCTCTCTAATTGTTATTCTATATTATGAACTGCCATTGGCCATGAGTGACAAGCCACAACTGGTTCTATTGCCCGAGATTTCAATCTATAATGAGGACCCAAAGACTTTTATAATATACTGCTGCAAATCTATTTTATGGGTTCATCAAGTTGTTGCAAGGGGTCAAATGCTAATAAACTAATTATTTTTCTATCTTGGATACCCTCCAATTATTATGTGAGGCAAATGTACTATACATTTCCTATTTGTTACTGTTATGGACCACTAGTATTTGACTGTTTGTTCAATTAAATACGACGTTTGTCCACAGACAACCACATGGCACAGACACGCCTTCCCCTTAGAACCAGGCTTACATACAATAACATTTTATATACAACATATTGTAATAAATTAGTGACCAAGAGGAACATAAAGTACAAAGGTTAGATATTGACATCTACTGTAACAGCTAGTCAGTTAGTCAATCCGACAGGACCATAAATCCTTACCTCCCGTCCTCAGTAAATCATTAATATCCACAAGCCTCAACAATCCAGGCAGAAAAAAATATTCAGCGCTAGAAAATAAAAAAATAAATCAACCCAAGTAAACTGAACTATGCAGTTCAAGAAAACCTTCCAACAAAATGGCAAGATAGACAGGAGAAGAGTGGCACAGAGGGCTACCATGAGGTTTTCCAGTTTAGAGCTCTTGGAGCTCGCCATGAGGCCACTGTGTACATTCCTCCATCTAAGAATAGTATCTCGAGCCAGTGTAACTCCAGCCAGGCCTCTCATATGACTCAGAGCTGTTTGGTACCCCGCCAGCATAACGGCTCTGTTAGGGTCTACAATAGCCTGTGCGAGGTAAAGCCACCGTGTGCTGAAGCCCACACAGGATGGTGTTAAATAAATGGGCCCCTAGATGCCAACCCTTATCCACCCTCTCGAGCTATTTAACCCCCTCACCTGGCTCCCATAACTGAGGAAGCAGGTAAATATAGTCTAGTGCTGATAGATTATTAAGGAGGAACAGCTGGAGGCCTTAGTCTTGGTTTTACCTGAATGTATACTTAATAGTGTGTGTGTGTCTGTATTCAACTATGCTGTTTCATTATGTCGAAATCAATCTTAAAGAGAGGGTTTGGCTATTGGGCAATCCATCTCTTTAAGTGCTTATATCTTGCTGAAAGTCAGTTAGACAGAATCTCTTTCATGTTTTGAATAGAGGGACTGAAAAGATGACGATGTAGGCCCTAATTGAATAGTTTGAGATATAAGGTTCTTGTGTTAAAGCATGCTTTTATTTTATTTTCAGATAACAAAAATGCCTTCATCTCTATGCATCTCATTCAGAAGTTGCGTTTGTTTAACTGGAAATGTCAAGCAATCTGAGATACATACGGACATATTGAATGACACAACAACAGGGAGCGAGCTGTCAGCAAGTCAGACATCATGCAGCACACATAGCTTTCATAGACATTTTCACACACTGAAACCCTACTCTGTTATTGGTTACCCAGTGACAGCTTAATGCTTGTAGGTGTACTACAGATTCATTCAGGAGCATAGCTAAAAGAATGGACAAAGGCTGTTTGTACTTGTAAGTACAAGGAGAGTTGCCACGGAGATATGAATATTTGACATGTGGTCAGGTGCAGAAATATTCTCTGTTCCTGTACATGTATTCTCTCTGTCTCCACTGTCTCTATTGGTATAGCTTTTAACCACCTGTGTTTTGATGAGTCATTTATTATAACTTTTAATCTCTGATTTGTTGTGTAGTGTTTTTTCAGCTTCAAATGAAATATGCTTGCCAACATCTGAAACAGAAAAAATAGCATGCAGTTTTCTTGAAAACTCCTGACAGACAGTAGCTAGCATTAAATACCAGTAGTGAATCCAACTATGAAATTAAATAAAAAATAAGGAGTGTTTACAAATGTCCATATGTAGTATATGCATGGATAATATCATAATAATCATAATATAATAATATGAGCAGAATGAGGGCTTTGTTCTTCAGTCACCGTGAAATCTTTCAGTTCAGAGAAACTATCGACATGAAGTTTAACTTGTGTGTGCTTGTGTCTGACAGCAAAACCAGACTTTGAGAAATTGAATGAGTAGCTTTTCAGCATTATTAAGGTAATTACTTTTTCTGTATAGATTTATTGTCATTTATATTTGGCAATATAAATTAAGTTTTAAAATATTTTATAGGCTTCAGCTCATGAACAGATTGGTTCGGGCCCCACAGTTGGCCTACCTATAAGCATCCTTGAGCTAACCCCTATCTGCTCCATGTAATAGTACCATGTAATTGTAAGTTGATATGGATAAAAGTGTCTGCTAAATGACCTACATGTAATTATATATTCAGTGTTGGAGTTGTTACTCAAAAAAAGTAATGTATCACATGTTGGAGTTGTTACTCAAAAAAAGTAATGTATTACAAAATACAATTAGGTCATTTAGCAGACGCTTTTATCCAAAGCGACTTACAATTACAATGGTGTAATGGTATTTTTTCCAGCATGTGGCAGCAATCCATTTAGTTAGCTAACTGTAGCTGTTGAAATGTATTGTGTTATATCACCCACTTTTGTACATAACATATAACAACTCTCTACCTCTACACTTGTAACTAATGGTGATTCTAATTAACAAGATTCGCAGAAAAAGGCTCTAGCTCCACCTTGTGGATAAACTGGAAATTCATAATTTAACTAATAAATGTCATAAACAATTAGGACACTTTTAACCTAAGTGATTTACAGTGAGTACAAGTATTATAGTACAAGCAGCGGCCAGGTGAGCCTGTTAGACCTCTTGCTCAAGGATGCTTATAGGTGGGTCGTGCTTGTCGGCGATTAAACCCCCAACCTCAGGGAATTAACCACCCTAACAATTTCAGATCACTCCCAAATGTCGATAGATTAGCGATACTTCAAGCAAGGGCTTATTTGCTTTCATTGACCAGCTATAGTGATTTGCCTACTGTAGTTGTGGTTTATAACCGGTTTATAACCCAGACCAAACAATTTCATTTACATTGCAACAAACTAAAAATTTGTCAGTGGCCGTCTTTAAAATAACTGCGGTCGGGAGAGAAAGAAGTTCCACTCCAGACTCGATACAAACTCGAGAATCAATCGTTCAAAATAATTCCTTCGATATTTTTTGCAATCTCTCCTTGGCCATAGCCCTTAGTTCTTTTGGTCCTCGGTTTTGGGTCCATGCACCTACGCCATGCACGCGCGTCGGAAGTGACGAGTACAGCCGAAAGCGTGACGAACGACTCGCTCGAAAATACAACAAGGAAGTGGACGTTTACTGGAAAGAAAAATATTCAGGGACATTATATCTGTCAGGGTCGAAAGTTGATTTGCTCGTGTTGCTTAGCGTCGGGGGGTATAGTCATTGTGGACTTGCCCGAAAGCCCGTGTGTGATCGCATTGAGGGATCTGTTTTTAGCCAGCTAGCTAGCAATGAACACGGACGTCGAATTTCACATCAGGCAGAATTATCCGTGGAACAAGCTACCAGCAAATGTCAAACAGGTATGATATAATCCAGCTAGGCATGGTCTTCTCAGGTAGAAACAGTCACTGAAAATGTGCAGTGAGCGAATTAAATCAGCTGTCATTGTCGACCGACTAGCTAAACCCACATCTGCAAGGACAGAGATTTCACCATTTTTGTCGAAGCTATAACTGACCATAATATGATTGAATCCAGCGAAGCTACCGTGCGGTGGCTAATGCATCACATGACATTGATATAATAGCTGATGCTGAATATGTATAACCGTTTAACCTCACCGGTTACTGCAACATTTATGTTTGTGGGCAATGCATTGGACGTGCAATGCCAAATTATATAAAGATGTATGAAGGACAGATGGATTATTAGTAGTTTGCACAAATTATTCATCCTCTAGTCTTTATCCAATTAGATGTCGTATAACTGTAGGCGGGTACACACAGTACTTAAATGTGTATGCATAGTTAATCTTGCTATTTGGTGACGTATAACGTAAC
The DNA here is from genome assembly GCA_025447815.1 of Percopsis transmontana. NCBI lineage: Eukaryota > Metazoa > Chordata > Actinopteri > Percopsiformes > Percopsidae > Percopsis > Percopsis transmontana. The sequence continues at coordinate 8,640 of JAOEHI010037163.1, read as the reverse complement.
GTTACAGTGATCAGATTTCATTTTTGTTTTTGCAGAGTCTGGGAAATTCTCAACGGGAATATGAGAAACATGTGCTGCTGTACAGTATTCGAAATCAGCTGCGATTCCGCAATAACCTAGGTGAGCAATTTTTACATCTTCATTGAATTCTGTCAGTAAATCAAAACACACAGTGGGACTAAAACTACGTATTTATTCATTTCTACATATGCTGTATCTGAAGTATTTCAGACTGCATTGTATATATTTTTTACAGCAAATACTCATAGGACACCATCTTAAATTCATGAATTGCCAGACTACTTAAGAAAACTGTTTTATATGATCAGTATCCTCTTATGCTCAAGCATGCTCTCTTTAGTTTCAACAGAAAGTGTTTATGCTACCAATTAATAATAGTTAAGTGGAAAGCATGATGTGTAATGATATAACTCTTTTCTAATCAATAATATAGATACAACTGTTGAGAAGTTGTCCAAAATCAATATTCCGTTTTGAACCTTTTTATCTATCCAGTGTAGGTTTACTGAGCGTCAGCACCCATGTCTCTTAGTAGTGCTCTGCTACCCTCTCAGAATGTCTCTGACATGCACACCTGGCAGCTGTACAGTGTGCATGTTGCTGCATTATACCCCAGCAATTTGTAAACTTTTTTTGACCGATCCTCCTGAGACCGCTCTGTTAGTCAGGTGTGTTTATATAGCCCTTAGCCACATTACAGTGGCAAAGGGCTGCACAGGCCCACAGTTTACATGGACAGACTGTACCTTGTCCTCCCCGAAAAACCACCTTAGGCTGGGGTGGTGGCTGGTCAGAAAATAACGGGGCCATTCAGATTTTCAGTGGAGTAGTTCAGTTAAGGTGTGCCTGTGTTTTAAAATCATTACAGTTATGGGGTGAAGGGCCCAGTCACCTGCTAATCGTGTTAATTGACACCTACTGGCACTGCCTGTACCACAAATGCCTTTCCATGCATGTGCGTGAAGATAATAAAATGATATAAAATCTTGAGATACCTGTTCTAAACGACGTGTGTCTTGTGTTTAGTGCGTCACGTGAGGAAGGACGAGCGGAAGTACTATGAGGAACTTCTCAAGTACAGTCGAGACCACCTCATGCTCTACCCGTACCACCTGTCGGACATCATGGTTAAAGGGCTCCGCATTACGCCTTTCTCTTACTACATAGGCATCATGGAGGTAGGAGGCTTGCAGAATACCGTAGGATTTATTTGATTGAATTTATCCGTTTCTGTACACCATTAAGACACAAGTTGGTCATTCAGCAGGCAATTTTATGGAAATTAATTTACAGTCTCGCAGCTCGAGGTTAAGTTTTTTATTTATCTCTTTTTCGTGTCTTATTCAAATAATTTTATAGGACAACAACAGTTCACTGGAATACGTTTTCTGAGTTACTCTTCTGTGTTGTATTCTATCGGATCCTCGTGTGAACCAATAGGTAAAATTACAATTGGAAAGTATAAGTCATTGGTCAGATTTAACCAGTCAGATACCCAAAAGTATCCCCTACTCATCCTTAGACTTCCTCAAGACCCTTCATCTACAGCAGGCATGACTGTGATTGGATAGGTACTGGTATACATCTGGTTGTACTCTTCTCAATGTTTCTCATTCTTGCTCAATTCTTGTCTACAGGGCCTTTAAAAAAGAAAAAAAGAATGCAGTGTAATGTTTGTTTCTGAAGTGTTTTGTCTCAGTTGGACACTAGGTGTCACCGAATGTCTGGTGAAAGCTCTGGCACAAGCCAAGAGAGAAAATCTTTATTTGTGCAAGGATTCACTTAACTAATCTCAATTGATTGTTTGAGACTGGCACAAATGTGCTCTCATGGTAGCAAGTGTGTGGTAGTCAATGAACAGTATAGTATTCCTTGGCTTGAGACAGACTGTGCTGTAAATAAGCCCTCCACCGGGGATCGATGGGATACTGTATGTGAGCTACTAGCCCCATAATAGAAAGACTGATAATCTGAGAACAGTGGTGATTATGCTTGATGTAGAAGCCTCATTTAATTCTACCATCTATGTCATTTGTGTGAACTTAAATCATTTCTATGTTTTTACCTGCTTATGAGCGTGAATGAAATCCGTTTCGGGTTTGGCTTTAAAAACATTCTTAACCCACTTTCTTATATAAACACCACTAAATTCGACCAAGCTGTGGACTTATTATCTAAAGGCTACGTCATATTCCAATAATCCATTTTAATGTTTTTATGAAAATGGGGAGAAGAAATTAGAACAGCAGCCTTATCTGCTAATCCTGGCATTAATCAGAGGCGAAGGGGGTAGGGAGAGATGGTGTATTTTGAATATAATATTTCTGTCTTTTGTACCTCCAGGACATTATGAATAGTGAAAAGAGCTACGACTCACTGCCCAACTTCACTGCTGCAGACTGTGAGTCTGATTTTTGATCTATTTCTCTTCATGTCTTTGTCACACTCGTCCCCTTCTCTGTAGAAATCCTATTTTCACTGTGCTCCGTATGCCTGCCGTGCCTAACTTTATTCCCTGCTGTCTCTGTGGTCCCTTATTCGCACTTCCTTTTAAAGGTGCTCTCTGAATGTAAATAGGATGGAGCATTGTCAACTGTTCCTTCTGCCACAGTTCGACCATATTTTAGCTGGAATTTCTAACCTAACCTAACCTTCACTTTGGTGTAACTTCTGCAGTGCTTGGTGTGCATGCCGTATCAACCCTGAAGTTCAAACACTCAAATTATTTTCGCCATGATGACACACATTTTTAAGACGTACTATAGTTGTAAAATTAAATGTGTAGTGCAAATGTGTAGACATCTCTGCAAATCACACGTTGCCTTTTCAAAACCAAGCCAAAGAAATTGTTATTTGTCATTATAAGAAACTGTCATTTCTTATAATGTTTAACCAAGCTTGAGTTTATGTCATAATACCCAATACTTTATTAACCAAAAACTGGTTGGTTAGATTAGAATATGCCAAGTAAACACAGTTCCTGATAAACACAAACGGTTCCTCAAAAACATCAGCTTGTTGCATTAGAATACATACAGGAACTGTTTCTTCTCAGAAATTATTGCTAAACTGTATTGGAAGCCTTGCGCCAGACCTGAAACGTATGTATGTACGTGGCCAATTGCAGTGTTTCGAGTCTTTCAGATGAAACAGACTTTGGCAATGGCCTGAAAGTGAGTGAGTCCGGGCAGAGAGCAGCGCCCCTGCATGCTGCCGAGGCAGAAGGCTGCCAGCAGGCTGTCAGAGTCAGGCTTGGAGGGGCCCCCTCTCCCCTGTCTCCCCGGAGAGGGGTTGGAAATGTGTCACGCAGACACGGGCGGAGGGGAGACGGGTGAATGTTTGCATCAGTGTGTCTGCTGAGCTAGGAAAGCTAGGTTTAGATTTTCTATATATATATATATATATATATATATATATATATATGCATGTGAGGTTTGCTTGCCCTCTGGCCTCCCTACCCTAGCAGAATCCCTGCGCCTCCTGCTTGTCTTGGCACCGCTCCCAGCATCCCCCCCCCCCTTACGCCTCTGTGACCCTGACACAAGAGGCTAGAATAACAGGACCTGTAACTAGGGAGACGCTGGGATGTGTGGCTAGAATTTACATATAAATCTCTATAGTAAAGGACCACCAAAGTTTTTCCTTTGACAACCCCAGTCAGACCTCCTATACGTCTTAACATTTGCTCCTACCATCTTTCACTCGTACATATACAGATACACACACACACACAAACTAACAGACACACTAACACACAAACTAACACACAAAGATAATCCACAAAGGTCTCTGTGTGCATGTTGGCATAAGGTGTGTGTGTGTGTGTGCATTGTTGTGTGTTTGGAAGGGCAGCCTCTGCAGAGTTGAAATGAATCACTCTTGCAACTCGCAAGGCTTCTCCTCATGCCGAAATTGCTCTCCAATATGAGATAGGAAATATTCTGGAAACCAATTTGCCCACTTTGCCTCTGTCACTATAACTCTTTCCAAATTTCTTTAAAGCGCCTGACGGACTGTAATTGAAAAATACCAGAGGCATTTTCTAGTGGCGTGGCAGCCCGATTTGCTTGCTGTAGTATTTATGGGCTGTGATTGCTACAAGTTGGTGGCCAATTGCAGAGGCACGTTGCAGTTTGATCTGTTAATGTTCCCGTTATACCACAGGTCTGAGGCTGTTGGGCATTGGGAGAAACCAGTATATCGACTTGATGAACCAGTGCAGGTCGTCCAAAGTGAGACATTTTACCAGATTAACCTTTGTATTTACATGCTTTATATGTCAATCATTGTCAATTTTATACATTACACTTAACATTTTTTACATTTCATCCTTGGTTATGATAATGACATGGTTAATTAAGCAATCACAGTGCCTAGTAGTATCTTTTTCATTGATGTCTTCCTCTGTCAGAAATTCTTCCGCAGGAAATCGGCTCGCGACCTGCTGCCGGCTAAACCGGTTGAGATTTCAGTGGAGCCGTGGTGGGTGGCGCAGAGCGGCTTCATCACTGAGGATGACATCAGGGTACGAGCGGGCTTCTTCGCACTACTCTGGATAGTTTACCAGATTCGTGTCGAGTAGTTGTCGGTTTGGTTGTGGGGGGCTGGGATGGGTAACGGGTACAGGCACTTTATGTATACATGTCAAACATGTATGGCACTGCAATGGAAGCATTAAGAAAAAAACTAATGTATTTCTTAGGTAGGAATGTCATTTCCACATAACATTTACTGAAATACCAGTACGGTATCAGTGCTATAAAACAACTGAGATGTGCCCAATGTCGACCATTTTAGTCTATTTATGTTTCTAATATATGTGTATGCTGACATCAGCAACTCTAACAGAAGTCTTAGCATAGACTGCTAGAGTGCCTTTCAGCAATTTAGCAATACAGTCATTTATTGTGCAATTATACAGTATACACGCACAATACATGTTTTTTTAATGAGACTCTACACTGTGTCAAATGAACGTTTGCAAATATATATCGCATACCAAAAAAAAAAAACTCAATCCCATTTTTAAGAAATGTGTGCAACACACAAGGAAATTACCTCACTCAGGGTTAGCAGGCAGGAAATATTAAAATCCACATCTAAATAGGGAACACCCTGCACCAAGTTAAGGTGCAGGGTGGTAGATTTGGGGGAAAACACTTCAGTCATTGTGACGGCCTCCTCCTGTTAACATGTTTTATTTAAAGGGGATGAACGAAGTGAGAAATTACTTCCTAAAGCCACCAAGGGCTATAATTACTGTAATTCTGGAGGAGAGTGGCGTGGGTTCGCTGAGTAAATTAATACGTTCTTGCAGATCTGCTCTCTGGCAGAGAAGAAAGCCATCGATAAGATGATAGATTCTGGACCCCAGCTTGCTGGAACCATGGAATATAATGTGGTCCTCAGTGAGTACAGCTCCTGCTTCCCTTTCAAACAGATGCGATGGCACATGGTTAAAGGGAAATTTGGCCAATTTTGACCCGGCCCTCACTTTTCCCTCGCGTCCAACTGCGGTGACATTTGGCGACCAAAATCCAATCAGTTCGGCCGTAATCCACTTCCCTGTTTGGCACGCCCATGCCAGTATACTGTAGAGATGTGTACCAAAATCGATCCAGAGAGTTACGGCTCAATAAGAATCCCATCAAAAAAAGAAAACCCAATGACGTCCTGGGATATTTTTTATAGTGATGACATTACATACTTAAAAGAGTAATGTTTCGACAGATTTCTAAACTGGATTGTTCGAATGAGGTCCAGGTCACAATTAGCCAGAATTCCCCTTTTAAGCATGTGCATGCAGACTGGTTGATTCTTTGTACTTGTAGAGTGAACTGGTGCATGTTCAGAGGAAGCTGAATGAGTCCAGTGGGAACAATGATATATGCATAGAGTTTTATTGTTCATTGGAAAACAAATTAAAGCCCTTCAATTAGAGTGACAGAAAATAGCAAAGATTGACCTGCTTTGCCAAACAACTAAACAAGAGAAGAGAACCAATCATTTTGGATGAACAACATTCTGTATTGTCATGCATGTCTTTTTTTAAATGTTATTATTTTTATTTATTTCTAGGCTTGTACAATCGAGGATTCATCTACTTGGATGTCCCCATATCTGATGACAGCTGCATCTCAGGTGTGTGTTTTTTCCCTAATGGTGTGTGTGTGTGTGTACATGCCATTCTCCATCTGCCTGTTTGCTGCTATTATCCTCTGAGCTACACACTCTGTTAACCTCCTAATACTATCTGAATCTAGCCTTATGGGTAATGGGTTCATTGATCTGAAAAGATGCCTAAGTGTTATTATAAATCCAATTGGAGCATAACAAGAGGGGTAGAAAACAACTATCAGCCATAAAGAGGTCAAAACCTAACTATACTTTAGCTTGTTATTATTAGTGATTGATCTATTGATTGATCTATTTTTCAGTGCCCCCATTGGAAGGATTTGTAATGAATCGGGTCCAGGGGGATTACTTTGAAACACTCCTCTATAAAATCTTTGTGTCCATTGATGAGCAGACCAACGTGTCAGAGGTATATTTTTCCTTGTGGTTTTATTGAATATAGCAGTTGTGTGACAGACAATTGGTTTGTCGATTACCTCTCAAACCACACAATTTCATCAGCGTCTGATGCTCTTGTCTTTTATTTCTCTATCAGCTGGCGAATGTGCTGGAGATTGACTTGGGCTTAGTGAAGGTGGGTTCATGTCTTTTGGAGGTATGGTGATGTGGAAACGCATTAGAATGTATGGTCTAAAACACCACCCACAAAGCCTGAACACTGCTCTACACTGTGGTGTCTCTGTTAGAATGGATGCTGAGGAAATAGGCTTCCATTCTCGGGTTCCAGACTGATGGTTTTTACTTTAGATGGGTTTTAGAAATGCAACACGCTCCAGGTCTCTCTATATGCATGAACGATCAGACCTTTTCAATTGGCACACATTGTTTGGTAATAGATTAATAGGAGACCAGAAAAGAAGTACTGCACACACAAACACACACACTCACATTTAGGGCCCTAGTCAAGGTCAAGGCACAAGCGGAGGCGCACGGCACAAGTTCACGCCGGAGTTATACATCTACGGAGATGACAGTCGCAGAAGTTACTGAAGGAGGCAACAAGTCTTCATTGCCTCCTTCATAGCTATTATTAACAGTGGAGCCCCTACCGGTTTCATCATATGTGCGTCCAAGATCGAGCGAAAATTAGCGTGTCCATCCGGTTGGCTGTATCCATCAATGCCGATCGGAGCTGGAGCCGATAAATACCCATGTCTACTGCAGCGACATTTGACCCGGGATTGACTGCTGATTGTACCCTTTCCCACTGAAGACAAAAGCCGGATGTTAGTAGGTTTTTTGGCCAATGGGAAAGGGGATAAAGAGATCCAGCATGTCTCGTGGCTTTACCCCAGCTGCAAAAACTATTTGAGGTGCTCGAGTCAATTGACTTTGACCTAGTTTACTTCAGCTCCTGTTCACTTTATATCAGACATGGCAGCAGACCCCCCTGCAGTGGCACGACCTCAACAACAACCACAACCCCTCTGTTAGTTGAAGGTACCGATGGCAGAGAGATTACTCTTTAGCGTGACTTTCATTAAAGGTTTCCTTATTGTGGCCTCAGTGACCTTAAACATTTTAATTATAAAGTAGATGTAATTAATTCTTTACTGGATAGAAGATGCTGAAGGGTAGAAAACAATCCAAGTCCACGACGTACTGAACCCCATACCAGAGACCAGAAACTTTTGTGAAGATGATTCAGTGGCAGTATTTTATGCGTTAACGTTATTAACCTTGTCTTTAGTGTAATTTTTCAATTCTCTTTTACTACTTGTTGAATTCGTGCTGTAAATACATTTGATTCAGCATAGCTACTTGTGGAACACGACACCCAGACAAAGGTTCTTCCGAATGCAAAGCACTATGGCGCCAAATACAGTGCTCGCACAGCAGTCAGACTCTGTCGAAAAGGAAAGATTTGGGCTGGTCTTTCTGGTGAATCGGCCAAAGTATACTGTACTTTATTGTATACCCAATACATCAAAAGCCATAGTGGGACTAAATGGCTAAGCTTTTTCTCTGTGCGTGTTTCTGCTACGCCCTATTAGAATGCGGTCTCTATGTACTGTCGCTTGGGCTTTGCAATTAAGAAGGGCCAGGTGTTCAGTTCAGACCAGCTCCACCCCACCTGGAAGAGCGCTCCTTCTGTCAACAGACTCAAGTATGTGCCATCCATTATTTTAATATTACTATATATTAAACTATATATAATATTAGGTGAAGTTTATTCATCCCAAGGAAATAACGGCACCTGCCAATAGGTGGCGTTTTGAAGCTGGGCATTTGATGCGATGCAAGCAGTTTATCCATGCAGCAGGGTGTTGTAAGTGTGTATTTCTCTGTGGCCTTCGTAGGAGCACCATGGACCCCCAGAAGATGCTGCTGTCCTGGGAGCAGGGCAGCCCCGTCATGGAGGGAGGCTCCTCTGCCACCGACACAGACACCACCAGCCTGGAGGACCAAGGTCACACACACACACACACACACACACACACACACACACACACACACACACACACACACACACACACACACACA